>CAODLS010484480.1:0-29602 GCA_948243855.1 Flueggea neowawraea | reverse complement strand
GAAAACAAATACCTCATCAAAGAGAACCCTATATGCATTCATATCATGGTATAATGGACGACCTTCAGAACTACAATAATCTAAGGCTTCTGCAATGTAGGAGGCCACTCTTAAACGCATTGCCCATTCAATAGTTTGATTTTCCCCTGTGGATTAGAAAAACTGAAGATTAGACAGATGAATGCAGTCACAATAAGCTCCAGAACAATAACATAAACAGTTAGAACCACCATGAATTCTTTGCTTTCAAGTTCATACCATCTAGTTGACAGTAATTTACATACATTAAGTGTTCAACGGTACAATATGGAGTTGTGTAACAGGTGAATCACATTTTATGCTAATTGGCATCAAGGTCCAAATATTAGCCTACCATTATTAAGCTTACGCCTTTTAAATATGCGGCATGGCCACCTTAAGAGGCTTCACTGCATATTCAACTGAATTTTTTAAGGTTAGTGAAAAGGATTCCTATCGAGTAGTTATATCTTGATATTGGTAGAGACCATTGGACTAAAGTTTCCAGTATTAAAATCAGTAAAAGATAGAGCATCCATTTGGTGCAGCAGTCAGCACAACACAGCTGAAGTTCAAGCTTTGACCCCATAATTTATCATAGCAGTCCACCTGGTTTAATTTTCAAAAGATAGTTCTCAACATGCATTAATTTTGTAGCTGAATTCAAAAGTGCAAGATAATAAATGGAGGGCAGCGAAGCTCATGCAGGGTTTTTTTTGGGTAAGATGAGATAAGGCTGAATTCAAAACACCATACTTTCATCAAATATAGTCAATTGCGAGAATGTGGACCACAGTCGGAAAAGTTTTTAAGATTAGGAAATCAAGTTCTTTGTTTTCAAATAAGCCAAAATCAAGTTCTTTTTCAAATTAGCTAGATGTAACAATACTGCACATCTCTTTAACGAAAACGATTGAATTTAATTCAAAAGTTCCAAGCAACAAGAAACATTAAAACGGTGCACCCCTTCAATTTTTTTTTTTGCATCACTTTAATGTATCATTGTTTTAAAACGCGATTTAGTTCACGTCTCTTTACCATTTCTAGCCCGTCGAAGCAAAGTGTCACAAAAGCTACATCATCAAAGAAACTACAACTAAAGGACATATTCAGAGAAACTGACTTATTCGAAGCAGAAGACACGATTACAGAGTTCATCAGAAACATAGTCAAACTTGGTAAACATATCCAATTCAACTAATCAACCCTTTTCATTAATCCATGACAATGGTATAATTTTGTGATCCCATCTATCACACATAAACTAAAAGTCAAAGTTCATTTAGCATAAAAAAACAGAAAGGAAGAACTACCAATCAAAGAAATCGCATTCACTAGTTGCAATCAAAAAATCTCTCATCAATGACACTATTATAACTATGAAACCATCAATAAATGAAAAGCACTAATTGCAATGAAAAAAAAAAAACAAATAACCAAAGCAAAACAAGAAAAAACAAAACTCACAGTGAAATAAATGCTTAGCCAGAGTATCATTAGGCATGTACTCAGCAACAAGAAGTCTCTCATCACCATCACAACAATACCCTATCAAACTAGCCAATCTTTTATGCCTCAACTTGCCGACACCCCAAGCCTCATCCTACAAAACCGGCAAAAAACAGTCAAAACGCATTTCAACAAACCATTACATTAACTGAAAAAAAGCAAACCAATTACCGCAAACTGCTTAGGATCAGGCCAAGCCATCTTAGAGAACTTCTTAACAGCGATCCAACTGCGGTTCTGAAGTCGACCTTTGTAGACAAGATTAGGGGCCTTTTCACCACTTTCAGAGACTATGTTATCAGAACTGAAGCTGTTGGTAGCTGCTTTGAGGTCAGAGAAAGAGAATTCAGAGAAAGATGGGACCCCAGTAGAAGGATCAAGTGTGGAAGATGGAGATGGGTGGTTTCGAGGGTTTGATTTGGTGGTGAGGTTTTGTTGGTCTTTTACGGGGTGGGTTTCAGCTCTATATGAAGATGTACAACAACCCATGACTTTGTTTACCTGTGTGATTGATTGTTTTCAAGTAAAGATTGAAGCTTGAAGCATGTATGGAGAGAGAGAGAGAGAGAGAGGTGGAAATTAGTGTATTTGAGCTTGTTGGGGTTGTGTTTTTCTTTCTTGAGTTGTAAGTTGTTTGGAGTTGTGTTTCTCTTTTTTTTCTTGATTTGTTGTTGTTGGTGATGTGGTTATGGTAATAACGATAAAGGAAGAGTTCATGATCTGAACGGTGACACTGTTTCTGCAATTGCTTTTTAACTTAATTCATTTACTGCTATTTTCATGTTTAAAAAGAAAATTCATTTACTTTTTTTTCCTTTTTCAAAAGTTTGGATTTTGTTTTTAATGAATAGTTTATATTTAGAGTTAATTATTGTCCCTTAAAAAATTTTAATTTGTAATAATACACCTCATAATTTTTATATTATAATAATAATAATTTTAAATTTTAATTTATAAGAATGTCATTTTTAAAATTATAAATTTTAAAAATGTTACAGCTCTTGAAAAATTTTATAAAGATTTCTAGTAGAGACTTCTATTGAAGATATTCAATACTGAAGACCCTTAAAGACATATAGAGATTTTTAATGGAGATCCTTAGAAATTTTAGAGAACTATAAAACTTTCAATGGAGACAATTGGAGACCAAAATCTCCGGTGAAGATCTCTAAAAACCTAATTTAATATTTTTATAAATTAATTTTTGATATGATATTTTTAAAAATCATTTTTTTAAATTGTTATAAATATATGATTTTTCTTTATATTTAGTCAATGGAAGTCCATTTGTGGGCTAAGGCTTGGGCTATTTAATGTAGTAGTTCTTTATCATCAAACAAAATTTAATTGAGTTAATTATATCATATGTCATAATTTAAATTCAAATTTTGATAAATATGTCTTATATTTTAATAATTATGTGAATATCATATTTTTAAGCTTAGTTTTTTCATATGGTATTTTTTTAAAATTCAGTTCTTAAAAATATCATATTCAGTCAAATAAAAATCAATTTTTCATCTCATTATTTCAATTTTTCTCTCTCTTTGTTTTCTCTCATCTCTCTCGCTTTCATCTCTCTCTTAGTATCTTCCCTCCGATCTCTCTATCATCTTTCTTCTGTTACAATAACCTCCTCTTTCTCCTCCGCATGTAATCGTCGTGTCTCCTCCTCTTCCTCTATAGCCTCCTTTCCCGCCGCCTTCAACCTTTGCCCTTTCCTTCGTCCTCTTCCGCTCTCCTCTCTCTGTTATGTATTCTCTCATCGAGGTTGTGTTATTGTTTTCTCTTTTCAAATATGTTCTCTGTCCTCGTACGCCTTCAACAAGTCAATTTTCATCGCCTTGTTGTCTTTTTCTCTTTCAGATCTGGCACCGACGATGACGAGTGTTGCAAATCTGATTTGATGTGTGTTGGTGTGTGTTGCAGCGGAAGTTGATGTGTGTTGCATCAAATGCCATCGCCAACGGAGAACAGATTCAAGTTGCAGATCTCTTTGATATGAACTGTTTTTTGATTTGGTTGTATGAAATATTTGATATAAACTTGATTGATATGAAGAGTGCCAATAATCCAACGCTGCATTTTTTAAAAAATAAAATAAAAGTGTTCATTGAACTTTGACAAATTTTGATTTTTATTAGAAAAATCTAAATTGTTGGCTATACGACTTTGATAATTTTTGATGAATATGGGATTTATTTTGAATATCATAGATTTGGCTATAATTTTGGATGTTACATTATAGGCTTTGGGGTGGGCGGCGGTTGTAATACCCCGTTAGATTTTGATACAGTTCTATGTAGCTTTCTGATTAGCTCTGTTTCGATCGTGATCGATTGAAGTGTTGAGTTGTTGTTTTGTGGTTTTGAGAGGGGTTACTCGAGTAAGCATTTATACATTACTCGAGTGATATGGCTCATGGATTACTCGAGTAAGCATTTCAGTCTTACTCGAGTGAAACAAGGCATAGATCACTCAAGTGAACCAGTTGCTTACTCGAGTGAGCTGTGTTTTCGGATGAACACCTAGGAATGTGTTACTCAAGTAACAAGATGGGTTATTCGAGTAAGAGGTGTTCCATTCAAGAGATGGCCTGACACTCGAGTGAGCTATGAACCTGGGCATGAAACGGTGTCGTTTTGGGCAAGAGTCTATATATACCTTCACCCAACTCATTCGGCAAAAATCTCTCATTTTTCACTCAAAGTGCTCTCAATCCGTCCAAGAGTCATTTCCGTTGTTAAACCCAATGTTCCTAACCATCTTGTGAGGTAAGATTGACTTCTCTTTACTTTTATTTCATCATTTTTGTCATTTAATCATGACATGTTCATTTTGGATGAAAATGCTAGAGAGCTAGGTTTAGCTCATTTTCTGTTGAAATGGTAGTTAGGGAATGATAGATCGTGGCTTTGGGAATCTAAATATACTTAGACTAAGCTTGGAATCATAATATTTAGTGTGGTTTATGCTTGGGTTAGGTTTTCCAACGAGTTTGGGTATTTTGGGTCAATTCTGAGTTGTTTTGTTGGCTTTGAGTATAGACCCATACTTAGGAGGTTGTTTATAGACAATGTGGGTGTTGGGCATCGATTTTTATTGGTGAAATCGAGTTTAGTCAAATTCTGGGAATTATGGGCAAGGGTCTTACTCGAATAAGAAGTTGGCTTACTTGAGTAAGCCAAGAACAGGGCATTACTCGAGTAAGCCACTGTTGGGATGTCACTCAAGTAAGCTCTTTGGGTTACTCGAGTGAGGCAGGGTTCTGAGGGACCAAATATGTAATTGTGCACATTTTGCTATTCCTTTGAGTTAGGGGTTATTTTGAGAATTCTAATTACCACAATGGCTATTTAGTAATTTCAGAGTACTTTCAGGACTATTTTAAAATGTGTTTAGTATCGAGGATTAGAACATAATTTTATATTGGTCGGGGGACCAAACTATAATTTTATGTAGATTTTGGATTGAGAATGATAGAATATCATTTGAGTTAGACTTTTGGGATCTTTTGAGAGTCTAATCATGCATTTGCATTGCATAGAATTTGGTATCGCCACAGTACCTCATTTCGATTTGTCTGATATATTTGTTGATATATATTTGTTTGTTCAGTTTCATGTTCCTGTCAGCGAGACCAACCACCGACAAGTAGGGCTTGACTGACGCTTTGCGCTAGGATTTCCAGGTGAGTAAATAGCAGCTTCAGACACAGGTTGTGCCACGAAACTTCTATTATGGTTTTTGATATGTTGAACATGATATTTGAACTTGGATTAATCCGAGGATTAGCTTAACTAATAAATTGGTTATGTGTTAATATTCAGTATTTTTTTTGGAAAATGATATATGTGTATTATATATCTACTTTATGTTTTGATACTGCTTTGCATGCATATGATTTTATACTATGCAATAGTATAACTTGGTTTTATTTTCTGATATGGAACACCCTCGCTACAGGTAGTAGTAGCCTATGGTATACCAATGCTTTGCAAAAGCCCAGCTAATGGGGTTGCCGGTAGCCATGTGTTCTGATCCAACACATGATTTGCTCGTGATCAGTGGCGGAGTCCACATCACCTTTGTTTAGTGCCAGATGCACACCTTTGATATGGTCCCATATGTACGATATGTGTTTTGACTCTGAAACTGTATTTGACAAGTTTTCATGCATGTTGTTTGTTTTGTTTGCGAACATTTTGGAAACTAATTTTGAACACTAGAATGTATTAGCGTGTATATATTTTTTATATACTTATCATACTATATTGCATGTGGTAGTTTTGAATTGTTTTCAAAACATTCTTTGTGAGACACGTATGAGGCGGTCTGGAGTGTTATTCCTCACTGGGTCCTGACTTTCTTTATTTCTCTATCTACTTTGATCTTTATATCTCAGGTGCACGGATTTTGGCTTCGACAACAGTTCCGCATCTTGATCACCAGTAAGGCGTATTTTGGTAAATGATGCCCTTTTGTCTGGGCTCTTCTTTTGTTTTTGTTAAAGTTTCGCACCAGGATGTTATTGGGTTACGGGTTTTACCATTTGTATTTGACATGTTATACTCATGATATATTTTTGCATTTATTGATTATTTGATTCATGGTATTTATTTTTACTACTTATGTTTTAAATGATAAATGTTTTCATTAAACGATTTAAATAATAATTAAACATTTTGGGTAGTATGTTTTGATCTTTGAGCCTTTTGCGAGAAGGGTCATGCTCTCACAGACGGTTTGCCTTGTACGTTGGTCATCGTCCGGAAACGGGTCGTGATAGTGGCGGTCGGCAGAGTTCGCTTTGAGACCTTTTATATACGTTTTGAAGACCTTTGAAAACCTTTAAAGATCTCCGAAGACCTTTGAAGACTTTTTGTAGACTTTTAAATACATTTTTGTATACTAAATTAACTATCATTAAATAAATTATAATTTATAAATATTGTGTACATCGAATATATATACATAAATAATTCAGTTTAATTTAAAAAAATACACCGAAAATTTTATTAAATCAATTTTTTTATTAAAAAAATTGAACTCTCTTTTGAAGACTTTATAAAGACCTTTGGGAAACCTTTGGAAAATTAGATATTATTTTTAGCTAGAATTTATTTTGTCACAAAAAAAATCAATTTCTCTCGAAAATATCGCGATTTCTCGCCAATATGGCATTTGTCAAATTCAGTTTTTTTTGGCATTTTTCAAAATTTGAATTTTGGATGGCATTTTTCAAAATCAAAATTTATTTTTCTAATAAAGTGTGATTTTTGCAAATTAATTGAATTTGTGAAGAGTATATGATCACTCTGATCCAACAAATTTTTGTGCTATCTTACAAAAATAAAATTATAATGTATAAAGAGAATTACCAAAATGTTGTTGCCTCGTGAAAGAACAACAATAATAAGTGAATTTGAATACTCGGGAATCGTGAATGTCGCACGTAACCTGAAATCACAGAATACGATGAGGTCGGATTGCTCCACAAGAGAATCTCCAACGCTTAAGTTAGTAAGTATTTTTGCAAAGTTTTGGTGTAAGTGTCCAGTAGAACTTACCCCGTCAAATGGAGGCTTATGTTTATTTATAGGATGATGACCAATGAGTGGAGAATGTAACGTTTTGTAATGCTCCACATTAATGGCAGTGTGTAACGTCTTCGTTTCTTACTGAATATTTGATGAGCATTTATTTACTCCTTATCAATTGCTCCCCACTCTTCTTTTCGTATTTTTCGAATGGAAGAGTAAAATCTCGTGCAAACTCTATCTTGTTGTGAATATTTTGATTGGAGGGTTCTTTTTAATTATTCCGTCTGATAGTTGTGCTGATTAAGTAGCGTTGGGCTTGGAAAACCTGGATGGGGTAAAATAGGCTAAAATTTGCGGCAGAACTTCTAAGGGTCATAACTTTTGATCTAGGATGAATTATGAGACCACAATTCTATATTCATTATCGGGTATACCCATAACTGGCCATGTTTTGGCCCAAATATCGTCATATGAAGCCTTTTTGAAGGCCTAAAACATTTCAATGCAGTAGCATCTTTTCCGATGCGAAGTGACTTGTATATTTTTAAAAAATTCTAGGACCTTCTTGGACATTTTTGGTTTTGGCAATTCATCTGTTTTCCACAGTTTTTCCTTCAAGTTTTCTTTCCTAATTTTGGTGCCTTTCCTTCCAGATTTAGTCAGTAATTTAGGAAGATCTTGTTTCTTTCCAAATTAATAGAATATCTACACACATTCGGCTTTCTTCCATATAGATTTCTACTTTTCCTTCTTTTTCCTAGGTTTTTATTTTTCTTCAACTGCTTTGGAGAGTCGTTGTTCTTTCTGTCGACAGTTCTCGTTTACCGCCGTTGGTCAAGCCTCCACTTTTGTTTGCTTCGATTTGATTCTTCTCCTCGTTTCCTTTACTTCCCTTTTATTTTTTTGTCTCTGTTTGGTTTTCTCTCTCTCTTTTTTTTCTGTCTTCTTGTTGTTGTTTTGGTTTCTTCTTCTTCAGTTTTTGGAGGTGATTATGGGTGGTTGTTCTGGCGGCTACAATGGATGGACGACGGCATGGATTGAAACGGCATGTTGTAGTGTAACTTATGGTTTTCAGAATGATTCGAGCTTGTGGTTCTCGGAGTGGTTCAAGCTTCGAGCGGCTTGTGGTCGAGCGGTCGAGGTGCGACTGTCCCTGGTTTGGGCTCGGGTGGTTCGGGTCGTGGTACCAGGAGTTCAAACTGTTGTTGTGTAGCTGTGATGATCGGTGTTGGCTCATGAAAATGATGTCGTTGCCGCTGTGTGTAGCTGCTGAAGCGTCATCGTTGCTGCCAAAACGACGTTCCACTGAGGCTGAAACGACGTTGTCGCAAGTATTCATTTGTAGTTGTAGCTGTGGTTCGTGCGTAGTGGTTAAAAGGACACTGGTTTTTCTCGAGTAAACGACGTCATTTTCTTGCTGCTACTTTGCTCGTGGATACGACACCGGAAGCCTCTGAACGACGCCTGTTCCAGTAGCCGCATGTCTTTAGACGACAGGAGTTCGCTGCATGTGCTGTCGTTCGATTCTCACTGCCGCGACACGCCGTCCAGTCGAGCCCCAAACGTCACGCCGTTTATCCACCTAATCAGACGCCTGTGCGCTCATGCGTGACCGCTACTTTTTTTTTTTTACTTTTGATTTTGTTTCAAGTCATTCCACTTTGATTTTTTTCAACTCCAACATATCTTCATCAAGACAATTGAGTATAATTCTTGTACTCCATTTTTCGTTTCAATCCATTTGCTTCATTGTTGAATAAATTTTATTGATGGCCCATTGTCGAGTATTTTTTTGTACTTGTCCCGAGGAATTGCTCAGTTTTAATCATAAGTCTACTATGCCTCCTTTAGATGCTGACGTGATCCAAAACACCTATGGTTTTCCTCCAACTTGGTGAATTTCACTAGCCAGCTCGAGTTGTCCTTCTCCTTCACATGCACCGTTCGATGTGTTCACTATGTTCTTGAGTTTGTTGGAGCTTGTAGTTCATTTTCCTCTCCCTCCTTTCGCTATAAAGTTCCTATTAGAAAACTAGCTTGTCCCAGGTCAACTCCAGTCCAAAGGATGGGCTCCCCTAATGGGTTTCCATATTTGCTGTGTTCAAAAGGGCATAACGCCTTCTACGAATCTGCTTCTTTCATGCTCATGGTGGCCTTGACTCCATTACCTTTCGAAATTCTTCTGGTGTTCATTCTATATATTCGGATGATCTCCCCAGGTCCAAATCCAAATCCATTGATCCTTGACTTCTAGTCCATCCACCTTCCTCTTCTTGGGATGCTCCTCTTGGGTGGTGCCACCATAAAGTTGATGAGTCAAGGCTTTCGAGGAAGGATTTAAGGAAAATGTTTGTAGACCAAATCAACACTCTGATTTTCGGGAACGATATTAGCCTTTCTTCTTTGTTAGAATCTCACAACCTTATTGCTGCAGGATGGAGCATTGACTCCAACCTTTCATCTCCAAACAGTCTCGTTCATCCCCATCACGAAGTTGAAGTGAGTAATCGTGAAAAGACTATATCTAGTTCCTGTGTTGTTCTTTCTCCTAAGGAGCCTTCACGTGGCGATAACACTATTCATTCGTTTGAACCTTTTGCTTGTCCACTCGACGATGCCAACTTTGTCCATTCACTCGGACCTGAGCTTCCTTCATTAGAGGATATTTTTTTGATGACATCATGAGCATGTCTTCTAATCCTTTAAATGGATTTTTAGATGACTTATCTGAAAATCCAGTTGCTTGTGTAGAAGGTGGCCCCGGGGACGCTTCCTCTTATCACTTACTTGCATTTTACTTGTATCATTTGTCCTTGTTTTAATCTTGTTTTTCTTGTGCAAAGTTGGACTCGTTCAAGGAGGCCTTGTGTGCAAAGAAGCACAAGTTAGATAGATCTTTCAACTTTCCCACCACCAGGGAGCTTTCCCCTCCTCCTTCCAGACAGTATAAGAAGAAGGCAAAATCCATTGTTGAAAGGCCCACGAGGCGGGTTGTAGGGTTTTACGCTCTGAGAAACATCGCCCTATCACTTTCTCTAAAATTGGTGATACTCTCCCTTCATAGAATGATCACGAAGGAAGGTCTTTCCAGGATGCTGAGTTTTTGGCACGTGTTGGGGTTTTGGACACCGATTCAGCTGAGATGTGTGGTGTAGCTCTAAGACTGGTGTTGAGCATGATCTCGCCTAGAGACGAGAAGTCCCTTTTTGGTCCTTCAGAGGAATGTTTTGATTTGTCCGAGACGGATGCCTTGAGGGTAACTTCTTCTGCTCTTCTGGTATTCTTACCCTTCTTATTATAATTTGATTTTCATAAAGTTAATTTTTTTTAATATTGCAGTCTCTTCAGCAAACCACTAGTGCCCTAGCCATGGCACGGAACACTCGACGCTGACTGGACTAGGAGATTGCAACTTATGAAGCTGTGAAAATGGAGGTTAAGGCTCTCCGACTTGCTAATTCCCAACTCCAATCTTCCATTGAGGCTCTAGAGCAAGAGAAGAAGAAGTTTGAAACTCTGGAGCAAGAGAAGAGGAAGCTCGAGGAGTCCTATGCTTTGCTCATTGCTGATTTGATGTTTTGCAAACAGAGAATGAGAATATCCTTCAAGAGAAGGCCATCCGCCCTGAATACTCTAAGAAATCTTGTGCTTATGATGTCTTGTTGGTTGAGAATAAGCAGTTCATGAATGATCTTGAGTCTCTGAAGAAAATTCATGATGATGACACGAAGTCCTCCATTGAGAGAACAGTTCGTGAGTACCGCAAGTCGAAGGATTGCTTTTATGGGAAAGTTGCTTATGGCGTTGGCTTTTACAATTTGGGTTTTTATGCCACCCGCCGCTGGTTGGCAAACATTAGTGGAGATGAGCTTCCCTAGATGATTTTTTCTCTAGACTTGGATAATGAGGACTACCTTGATTAGTGCAAGTACGATCCTGAGGAAACTATTATAGTTGAGTCGTATTTGGATCAACTTGTTTACGATGATCTTGATAACCTTTCTTGTCCATGGGAGTTCTACAGTCTTCATGGTGTTTGTTCTAAGTGCCCTTCGAGAGGCAACATGATTCCTATTTTAGGCAACCTAGATGAGGATATAGTTAACGTAGATATAGCCCTCAATGCTCTAGATGATAGGTTTATACCTGCAGATAGAGTAACATGAGTAGCATGATTTTACGTATTATATTTCTACTACCTTTTGCTCTTTGATGAGTACTTTATTATGTGTTAGTAGTTGGATATTTTTTGGATGTTTAGCTGTTTTTGGATACTTTGATAATATATTTGCAAGTACTTTGCTTTATTTACTTTGTCTTTTCTTATGGATGATGTAGTTTTTCTTGCTCTTCTATTTTATCGTTGCTCTTATTGGTGAACTCAATAATACATCATTGATTGCTTCCCAATCACTTGAGCAAGTTACTCTTGGTCTAGTGATTCTTATGGAGTCTTAGTAGGAGTTGATTCATGAATTGAAGACGAAATAGGGAAATGACTATATGACAATACCACTTGGGGTTTCATTTGTCACACATTTGTAGTAAATAGATTGTTGCTTGTGTTTATGACAATACCGCATGGGATTTCATTTGTCATAGGTCATAGCAAATGTCGGTGTTGCTTGCTTTTTTGAGCGAGACCTTGTGTTAGAGAAGGTTTGTACTCGTCAATGCTTTAGCTAACGCGTAGAGTTGATGGCAGTTGTCCCTAGGCCTTTATGGAGTTCTAAGCACTAGGTTTTGCTCAACCACTCCGTTTTTGTTATAGTAGCATGTCTTTGGTCATGTGAAAATGTAAAATGATAATGCAAAATGTATGCAAAGATGAATGTAGATATTGAATAATAATGTCAAGATGCAAATAAAAAGGCAGAAAGTAACTTTGATGCAAAGATTTATAGTCGTTCAGCTGAAGAGCCTACGTCCACTTCTTAAGCAACTTGCTTAAGTATGTTCTTTATTCTTATATGTACAACTTACAGTTATACCATATTACACATCCTAGGGGGAGTACAGCTTTAGGTGGTTTGTATTCCACGTCTTTGGGATTTTTTTGCCAAATGTTTCTAATGTGTTCGTGTTTGGCCCTAGCATTGATGAAATCCTATAAGGACCTTCCCAATTGGCTCGTAACTTACCATCCTCTCTCAATGCATTAGTGATTGCGAATTTTCGTAGGATGAGGTCACCTTGTCCCATTGGTCTCGTCTTTACTCAGGAATTATAGTAGTCAGCAACTCATCCATGATAAACTTCGAGTCTCATGCAAGCTTGCTCTCGTTGTTCATCAATGAGATCCAAATTCTCCCGAAGAGCCGCAGAGTTAGATTGTTCCTGTTTGGAGGTGAATTCCACTGTTCATGTTGATCCAAAGCCTATCTCCATAGGAATTAGTGCTTCTGTGCCATACACCAAGTTGAAAGGGGTTTCTCCTGTGGATACTCGGCTTGTCGTTCTATACGCCCAAAGGATGCTCAGAAACTGCTCCACCAATGCTCTCTTGGCTCCTTCTAACTTTTTCTTGAGACCATTGAGGATGGTCCTATTAGAACTCTTAGCTTGCCCATTCACCTGGGGTAAGAAACTGATGCCAAGCTGAGGCGAATATGTAATTGCTCGCAGAATCCCATGAAGGTATCTCAATCGAATTGCTTACCGTGATCAACAACTAGAAACCTTGGAACCTTAATTGACAAATGATGTCTTTCCATACCATCTCTTCAATTCGCTTTGATGTGATGGTTGCTAGTGGCTCAGCCTCAATCCACTTGGTGAAGTAGTCAGTAGCAACTATGAGAAATTTACGACCTCCTGTGGCCTGAGGAAAAGGTTCCAAGATGTCAAGTCCCCACTTTGCGAACGGTGTTGGCTCAATGACACTTTGGAGATTAGAAATCAGTGCACTCACAATAGGAGCATGCCATTGGCAGGAATCACATTTTCTCAGTTTTCTCACAGTGTCCTCCTTCATTGTTGGCCAGAAGAATCCTGCCCTTAATATCTTTAAAGCGAGTGATCGGGATCCCAGATGTTGTCCACAGATTCCTTCGTGGGTTTTGGCCAAGGCTAGCTCGACTTGTCCTGGTCCCAAACATTTCAACAGTAGTCTAGCAGAGCCTCGCTTGTAGAGGACGTTGTCGATCAAGACAAATCGGGCTCCCCAAAGCTTTATTTTCTTAGCCTCATTGTGGTCAGAAGGTAATTCTCCTGACTCTAGTTACTTTCAAATTGGAGTCCTCCAGTCATTTCGATTGTCCTCTATAGCAAGTACCTTTTCCTCTTTGATAATGGGTCGAGAGAGAATCTCGACTTTAACAGTTCTGGCACTGGAATCTCTCGAGGATGCCAATTTAGATAGTGCATCAGCATGATTATTTTCGAATCGATTAATTTGAACCAAATTAAACACCAAGACTTTCTTGCCAATGCTCGTATTTTTTGCAGGTATTGCGTCATTACTGGTTCTCGTGCCACGTACTTATCGTGGAACTGTTGCACTACCAATTATGAATCGTTATGTGCGATCAACCTTTCAGCATGCAATTGTAATGCCAATCTTATTCCCGCAATGAGTGCTTCATATTCTGCTATATTGTTTGAGCTTGGAAACGAGAATCGCAATGAGTACTCGAGAATATCACCATGCGATGAGATCAACACTACCTCAGCTCCACTGCCTTGAGAACTAGAAGATCCATCTACATAATGTGTCCACTCTGGCACTCTATTTTTTGCCTCTGATGTACCAAAAGTACAATCCACAATGAAGCCGGCCAGAGCTTGACCCTTTATCGTTTAGTGGGGCTCGAAGTGGATGTCGAATTGACTTAGCTTTATTGCCCACTTCGTGAGTCTTCCTGAGTAATCAGGTTTCTGGAGTATTTGCCAAAGTGGTTGGCCAGTCAAGACTTTGGTGGTATGATCTTTGAAGTATGGTCTCAATTTTCTCGAAGCCATTACCAGAGCTAGAGTTAATTTCTCCGCTCGTGAGTATCTTGGTTCTGCGCCGCGTAACACTTGACTTACATAGTAGATGGGCTTATGAATCATACCGTCCTTCCTCAGCAACACCGAACTGGTTGTTGCTTCATTTACCCCAGATACATATATAGTTGTTCCCAGCTTATGATCT
Organism: Flueggea neowawraea; assembly: GCA_948243855.1. Taxonomy (NCBI): domain Eukaryota; kingdom Viridiplantae; phylum Streptophyta; class Magnoliopsida; order Malpighiales; family Phyllanthaceae; genus Flueggea; species Flueggea neowawraea. Next base: position 15,397 of record CAODLS010484480.1, on the reverse strand, counting down.
TGTTAGCAGGGGTACTTCCCGCAAGTACTTCTTGAGGTCCTCAAAGGCCTCCTCACACTCTTTGGTCTACTCATTCTTTGTTCCCCTCAAGGTTTTGAAGAATGGTAAACTCTTTTCCACAAATTTGGACAAGAACCAATTCAAAGCTACCAACCTCCCAGTGAGTTGTTGCACCTCTTTCACCGAAGAAGGGGACTTCATGTCCATAACTGCTTGAACCTTCTTTGGGTTCACCTCAATTCCCCGTTGTGTTATCATAAACCTGAGAAATTTACTTGACTGAACTCCAAAGGAGCATTTGGTCGGGTTGAGCCGTAAATTGTACTTTCTAAGGACGCCAAACACAGTTGTCAAATGCTCAGCATGAGACTCATGCTTCCTACTCTTGAAGATCATGTCACTGAGGTAAGCTTCCATTATACTTTCGATCAGCTCCTTGAACACCATGTTCACCATCCGTTGGTAAGTTGCTCCTGCATTCTTCAATCCAAATGACATCACCTTATAACAGTAAGTACCATTCTCTATGATGAACACAGTCTTCTCCTCATCTTCTAGATGGATCATAATTTGATGGTATCCCGAGAATGCATCCATGAAACTCAGGACCTCATACCCTGAAGTCTCATCCACCAACCTGTCAATCCTCAACAATGGATAGGAGTCTTTTGGGCATGCCTTGTTCAAATCGGTCAAGTCTATGCACATCCTCCACTACCCGTTGGCCTTCTTCACCATAACTACATTGATTAGCCAATCTGGATAGTGGACCTCCTGAATGAACCTCATCTTTAATAGCTTGTTCATTTCTTCATCCACTGCCTTTTGCCTATCGGGTGCAATGTTTCGCTTCTTCTGTTTTATCAAGAGTTTTGAGGGATCGACGTTGAGTCTGTGTGAGATCACTTCTGGATCTATTCTTGGCTTCTCTGCTGGACCCCAAGCGAATATGTCTACATTGTCCCTTAAACACTTCATGATCTCCTCTTTAGCATCTTCAGCGAGCTGACTTCTGATGTACATAAGCTTTTCTTCGTACACAAGCTCTTCTCTAGCTTGACGCTCTCCAATTTCTCTGCCGGCTCAGGTTTGGTCTTTACCTTCACTTCACCTTCTTCTCCATCTTTTACCGCCATTATTGAGATACCGGAATATGAGTCTTTTACTGCCATTGTTGAGATGCAGTAACATGAGTATTTTCCCTTGATAGACAAAACATAGATTTCCCTGAACCTGCTCCACTCCTTGTGGAGTTGGAAACTTCATTAATAGATATGCAGGCGAGATCATTGCCCTCATATCATTTAGAAATGGTCGTCCTAATATCACATTATAGGCAATTGAAATTGACTTTAACATCATGAAGGTGGCCATCATTGTCACAATCCGGTCACCTCTTAAGGTGACTGGTAGTTGTACCGACCCCATCATAAATACAGCTTCACCATTGAAGATATAAAGAGGCGCCCCAACTTCTCTCATGCTATCTGCAGTAAGATTCATCTTCTGAAAGCAATTCTAGTGGATCAAGTTGATGGAGCTCCCGTTATCAACAAGAATCATTTCTATCGGGTGCTTAGCAATGACAGCTGATATTACCAATGGATCATCATGAGGAAGGATGACGTTTCCTAAATCAACCTTGGTGAAAGTGATGGGTTCCTCTCCACTTACTAAATACGCCACGACATTAACTTGGTATGCCTTGCGAGCATATGCTTTCCTTGATGAGGATGTGCACCCCGCCATTGTCTCTCCTTCCGATATCATGTTAATGGCCGGGTGTGCGGCCTGATTATCAACTAGAGGAGCTCCCCCACTCTGTCTTTCTCTATTCTCTTGAGAAAGCATGACGTTTCCTAAATCAGCCTCGGTGAAAGTGATGGGTTCTTCTCCACTTACTAAATGCACCACAACATTAACTTGGTATGCCTTGCGAGCATATGCTTTCCTCGATGAGGATGTGCACCCCGCCATTGTCTCTCCTCTCGATATAGTGTTGATGGTCGGGTGTGTGGGCTGATTATTAACTAGAGGAGCTCTCCCATTCTGTCCTCCTCTATTCTCTTGAGGTCGCTCCTCTTGACCTCTACGATTCTCATTTCTTCCCCGTCGTCAGTCTCTGCTGTGACAATTGTCATACCTTCTCTCCTCCAGGGGATAGTTCGGTCTATTACCCTTTCATGCATCTGCGTAGATGAACCGATTTATTTTTTTGTCTCGCACTAGTGCCTCAATTCGGTTCATCAAGTCTCGACACTTTTCTGTGGAATGCCCACTCACATCATGGTAACGAAAATAGGCATCCATATTTCTCCCGATGGCCTTATCCGCCTTATGAGGAAAGGAAATGAGTCCAGTCCCTTCTATCGCCGCCAAGATCGTTGACCTTGATTCAGACAATGGCGTGAACTTCTCGAAACGGGGACTAAAAGGTGCTATCAAGCCTCTCGAATTTTCTTTCTTCCTACTCGGCTCTTCCTGAGCCTCTCTCTCTTTCCTTTTTTTTTCTTTATCGTCCTTTGTTACAACGATTTTCATGACCTCAGCCTGCAAGATATACTTGTTGGCCTGGACGAAGAGGCAATGAATCTTGTAGCTGATCGATCGTGTCTCTTACAGCATTGCAGCCACCACCACCACTCTAGGTTGTAGATCATGGATTTCAAGAGTGGCGTTCTTAAATCTATCCACGTATTGGCGAAAGGTCCCGTTCTCGCTTTACCTCAGGCTTAGCAGGTACGTAGCGTTCTTCTTACGCTTGCTGTTAATGATGAAGGCGTTGATGAACTCCTTCCTTAGTTGATTAAAGTAGGAGAGGAACACCTCCTTCAGCCCGTTGAACCATGACCAAGCATGGTCTTTCAGCGTGATCGGGAACGCACGACACATGATATCATCCTCTCATCCATGAAGCATCATAATGGCTTCGTAGTTTTGAACATGCTTGTGTGGGTCTTCCTTTCCTGAGAAAGTCGGCAACGAAGGCATCTTGAATTTTAGAGGAAGTGGCTTTCCCATAACCCCGTTGGTGAATGGAGATTTCGACTTTTGTTGCTCTTCCTCCGCGGGAACTAACTTCTTCTGCTCGAGGACTTTTTCAATTATCTTCTTCACGCCCGTCGCTTCTCGAACACTCATTGAAGATTGGGGCTCCACTTCAGCCCTTTTTGGAGGAACCCTTGGCTCTCATCTACACGTACTTTCCATAACCTCATAGTAGTTTTCTCTTCTAGCCTAGACCCGAGCATCAGGAACGGGAATATTGAGGCGCTCTTGGCTAAGTGGAGGATTTAGCTGCTCAGGCACTTGTGTGTGTTGGTGACAACTTTGTTGTGGAGCTTCTCCCCTTTCCAGGACTCCTCCACTTTGAGCACTTTGGGCATAGGCATGCAACGCGGGTGGGAGTTGTGCCTGAGGAAGGAGCTGCTGGAACAAATTCGCCATCTTGTGCAGAACCTTTTGGTTCTCCATGTTCTGCTTCCTGAGCGCTTCATATTCAGCGATCGGGACTGTAGGGATGACAGTTCCCGAGGCTCCCACTCCAACTCCAATTCTCCTCGCATCCTCCTCGGGATTTCCAGCATGGTTCGAATGTGTTAGCACCATTGTAAGTGTTGTAGGTGATGTTGATGTACTTCTCGAGCGTCTACGAACAAGGCTTTTCGTTCAGTTCCCCACAGACGGCGTCAATTGTTGTTGCCTCGTGAAAGAATAACAATAATAAGAGAACTTGAATACTTGGGAATCGTGAACGTCGCCTCGTAACCTGAAATCACAAAATACGATGAGGTTAGGTTGCTCTCTAGAGGAACCTCTGATGCTCAAGTTAGTAAATATTCTTGCAGAGTTTCGGTGAATGTGTCCAGTAGAACTTACCCCATCAAGTGGAGGCTTATGTCTATTTATAGGATGATGACTAATGAGTGGAGAATGTAACGTTTTGTAACGTTCCACATTGATGGTGGTGTGTAACGTCTGTGTTTCTTACTGAATATTTGATGAGCATTTGTTTACTCCTCATCACAAACAAACTATTGACTTAAGGGTATGAATTTCAAAGATAAATTATTAAAGAGAATTATAAGTCTTTTTAAAATTATAATGTAATAAACTATGCAATATGTTAGATGAATATATTAGGAAAATAAAATTGTACATAGGATTTAAAACTCTTACATTTACAATAATACAATAGACAAAGGGAAGTATAAAATGCGAAGCAACAAAAGAATAGAAGGGGGAATGCCCAAAACTAGAATCAAGAGGACTATTATTTACTTGTGAAGTGTTGGGACAAAAATAGTAATAAACTGAGCAATCTTTCAAAGATATGTTTGAACCAATTGTACCAACCAGAATCATGTTGAGAAAAAAAAAGGTACAAATTTGTTGTGTATGTGTTTTGTCTGTGTCTTGTTTTGTTGTAGATACTTTATGATCATTAAGTGCCCAATGCCAAATTCCAAAAACATGGATTGTTTAAGTTGGCTTTAAGCGAATCTTTACACTTATTAATCATAGTTTTATTTAAGGCACATATTCTCCATTAAAAGCTATTTTGAGGTTCTTATTAATGGCATAAACGATGATTTACTACTTCACCGTTGCTAATAAGAGGAATTGGTTGAGACATTAATGCCAACATGTCTGATGTAGAAAACTTCAAATTCTTCCATTAATCCTTATCCTACCGAATTTTAATATTTTTTCATCATTGGATTTGAACTCCAAACATCTTATTAAAAAAAAAAAAAGAGTTCATGCCACTTAACTACAACCTTCGATAACATCATATTCTTTAAGTGTTTGTTTGCTAATACTATATTAAAAAAATATATTATATATTCAATATATTATATTTCTAAAAGGAATATTATTTTATTTATTTTTTATTATAAAGTTTACCTTGTGTTGTAGTTAACTTGAAAAAAAAAATTGTAGTCAAGCCAAACTTTAGCATGTTAAGCTCTAGTCCTTTAATAACCGAGGTTTTTATTTTGTTTGAATTTGGTGCGTTTATTATTTGAGTTAAGTTAAGTTAAACTTTAATGTTTAAATCAAGTTTACAAGTCTAGTTGAACTCATTTATTGGAATCGTTTATAACTTAGTGATAAATTTATTTAACTAACTAATATACTAATAAAAAAATTTATATAAACAACCTAAATAATTAATTTTATGGATATTTAACATATATTGACTTAAAATTTGAAATTTTTTGATCAATCATTTTATTTGTTTCCACGGGAATTCGAACTCATGATCTTTAGCATTGGAGTTGAGTTGCAATATCAATAAATTACAAATTCATTGACGACTTCAAATTTGAATTATTATTAATTTTTATATTAGAATATCTTATCAACTTGTTTACAATAAGTTAAAATGTATATTGTTTAAATTTAGTTCATTTATTAGCCAAGTTGAACCTAAACAAACTCCTATTGAACTAAACATGAGCTAATTGACTCATTTACACCCTTAAATCTATCAATTTTACCAACTGCAATCTATCATAAACAAAAGTATTCTTCAATTAACTAACATAGTACGTAAATTAGGATAAATTAAGTTCATTGGGTAAAGAGAAAATAGAGAAAATAACATATATATTTTCTAAAATTACAATAAAGTGAACGTAGTGTTGAATATGCATTATATTGTAAAATCTATGACACCGATGTATACCTAAAATTAATGGTAGTCGTTTCCAGCATAAAACTTTTCAGAACCAATGATGCAAGACATCAACTTGGTAAAACTTAAGCAATCACAAAGAAGGTTGAACATTTGTTTGTGTATGGACAAAGCAATGAGGGGACGACATATATACTGTAGTCCTCTTAAGGCAATTAGAGCACGTTGGTAAAGCTTTGGTCGTTGTCGTTAATATTTAAAGCATTGAGACAAGTCCTTCAACAAAAAAATCCATGCTAAAAGAAACAAGTAAAAGAAAGGCAGCTTCAAGAAAGAGCATAGAAATTTAACTGATATATACATGCCACAATTCGTTATTTTATTACAAAATTTTGTCTGCAATCGTGAGGAAAAGAATAAATGGTCATTATAACAAACAACATTGGGTTAAGGTACAAATTTACCCCTAAAATCTCTGCGGAGGAGCAAAAATGCCCTTAGAAAATGTTGATTTTTTTTGTTAAATTTATTTAATTTTTTATCTCTTTCCAAATATACTATTTGTCTTGTATTAGTTATATTTGTCTGGATATTAAATTGTAATTATTAATTACAGGGATAGTATTTTAACTTTGTGATTTAATTAATTTAAAGAGAAGAAAAAAGTGTTTATAAGTTAGGACATCAAACAAGGAAAATGTGCCTATAAAAATGAGACGGAGGAAGTATTTTTTTTTCCCAACAAGACCCGCTGTATATGCATTCTTAAAAATAATCAAATAAAATAAGTTGGTATATGCTTGGTTATGTTAATTTTTCAGGCCCCCCTAAGTTTATATTTTTTTTGACATGATAAAGAGAGTCGGGAACGATCAGTAGTAGCATACCCCTGTTGGACGTTACCATAGAGGCATTACCTTCCCGCTACGGAATGTTTCAGAGTCATAGCTACACCTGCAGTGGACTTGGATCCGTGCACTAGTTCGGTCACCGTAACAACACAGTAAGACAAACTTCCAGGGGAATACATTGCTCTATTATGCGACACGAGTCGTCGGCTATCAGAGCTACATGATTTAACGTCGCTCCCACTCAAACCTGCACCGTGCAAACAAGACTCACACTCCCTTTCACCAAGCTACACTCACGGGTCCCCTAAGTTTATATTATCTCACTACAACTTCACTTTTTTTTTATGAAGGTTTTGTTTAGTTTTCATGAGAACCAATATGAATTTAGTGTCTGGATAATTAGCCCTTCATTTTATATTGATATTGGAATTGACGTTTTAACTGCTCAACAACTAAATTACCACTTTGTTAGGGAATTTTTATGATATTATTTTAGTTAATTTGGCAACTCATGTAATTTCATTTTTTGTAGTTCTCTCTTTGGAAAGCCTTCGGAGAAAATATGTGGCACACTGGAAAATAGTTTCCGAATTGCAAACCTCCCAGAGATATTTTAATGTTGTATCCATACTGGCTTTTTTAAATTTGATATTGGGTTTTAAGTTTTTTTTTACATGTTTATGCTTCCTATTTTGATACATATGTTTCAAATCAGCTCATTTCAAGAAACGAATTAGATCTGTCTTTAAGAAGAAAAAAAAAACATAGAGTGAGAGAGTTTTGATAGATCTCGCGGGAGGAGTGTTGCCGTTGTCATCTGTGCCAGAGTAGAGATCGCACAGCCTAGAAAGCGCACAATCATTTTCCTTCTCTGTTGCCGCTGATCGCGTTTTCTTTCCTTCTCCGCCGCCATGGATCGCGCTTCCTTTCTCTTTCTCTGTCGCCGTCGAGCACACCGCTGTCGATGTGGCTGGCGGAGGCTCCGACGAGGCTAGACAGATCGAGATACAAGAACGATAGTACCAACAGTGGCAGCTGTTAGGACATCTCAATGATTTGGACTCTTTTGAGTTCAAATTATTGCGACTTCAGTATTTTAATAATTTATTTTTTATTAAATTATTTATTTTTAATAATTTAAATTATTATTAAATTATATTTTAAGATTCATTATTATTTTATTTTTTATTAAAAACTTTTTTTCTTTTTTTCTCAAAAATAATAAAAATTAAAAAAAAAACACATTAGACAATTTAAACTATTTTAAATCATCTAATACAATTAGTTCTCTCCCATTGGTAGTCCAATAGGAAAGGAGTTTAGATGCAATAAGCTGTCATTTATAAAATTGTAGTTTTTGGTCCGTAAAATTTTGGCACAATTTTATATCAGTTCCAAAAATTTTAAAAATCACAAATCAACCCCTAAAATTGTGTTCCCTAAAACTAGTTTTTAATTACATTTATATACATATCGTACACCATTATATAACATGAATTTTAATTTTTATAGTTTTAAAAAGAAAACACAAATACACTTTTTGAATACTTTTTGAATAGTAATTGAAAACTTATTGAATACCATTTGAATACTTCTATAATATTTGAAAATTAATTAAATACTAGTTAAATATTTTTTGAAAACTTATTGAATATTTTTTAGAACTTTTTGAAGACTTTTTTAATACATCTTGAATAATTTTTATTTTGAAATCAATTGAATACTTTTTGAAAATTTATTGATTTTTTTAAAAAATTATTCGTAAACTTGTTAATATTTTTTCAATTATCTGTTGAAATCCTATTGAATGGTATTGAAAATTAAATGAATACCATTTGAATACATTTTTGAATAACTATTGAATAATATTTGGACACTGATTGAATACTCATTCAACACTATTTGAAGATTGTGTGAATACTGATTGAATACTCTTTTTGGAAAGTTTTTAAATACAAATCGAATACTATTTGAATATCGATTAAATGTTTTTTAAAATTTTTTTGAATACCAACCAAGAACTATTTTAATACAGATCAAACACTGGTCGAATAATTTGACATTCACCTTACTTTTTTCCTATACATATTTTACATAAATCTCTTGATTTTGATTTATTTTTTGAACCGAAATTCAATTGATTTTCAACTTTCTATCTCATATTGATGGTATTCAACCAGTATTCTACTGGTATTCAACCAGTATTTTACACACTCTGGTATTTTTACAATTTAAATTTTTAGTTTTTTGGTAAGCACCACAAATAATAAATTTGGGCAAGTTGGCGCACAATTTTAAAAGGGAAAAATCACACTTTTATCAGAAAAATAAATATTAAATTTGAAAAATGTCACCCAAGTTTTCAATTATAAAAAAATGCCTGAGAAAATAGACACAATCTCAAAAATGTCATTTTGGCAAGAAATTACTATTTTTGCGAAAAAATTATTTCCAACCAAAAAAATATTTGATTTTTCAAAAGGTCTACAATGGTCGTTCAAAAGAGAGTCCACAATTTTTTTTGTTAGAAATTTGATTTAATGAATTTTTGGTGTAATTTTTTTAGAAATTAAGCTAAATTATTTGTATATTTATACTCTGTGTACACGATATTTACAAATTTTAATTTATTTAATGGTAATAAATTTAGTGTACAAAAGTATAAAAGGTCTTTAAAAGTCTATAAATGTCTTCAAAGGTCTACAATGGTGTAAAATTTAGGTGTTCAATGGCTTACAAAGGTCTACAAAAGTGTACGCAATATGAATATTAGGTGTACATAAGTGTATCAAGATGTTATATAATTTTTTTAAAAAAATAACTCAATACATTTTTTTCTAAAATAAAATTGCAGCAAATTTAATGGAAAAAAAATCTGATTAGGGTTTCGTCGCTGCAAACAAAAAATCGAGCTCCTCTTTGTTTCTTTTTTTGAACCTATGGGGACTAAAAGTTAATTTACACAAAATGTTTGAGACTAAAAAGTAATTTTAAGAACATCTTTTCTCCTCCGCAGAACCCTAACCGCCGCCATCTCTCTCACTGGTTTTGATCGCATCGACGACTAAGGTTTCTAGTGCCGCCGATCGCCAACAACCATAATACCTCAATTGACTATCACGTTCAGTCCTCACACCACCACATAGAAGCCGAATCTTTCCTATGTCGCGATCAAGACCTAGAAAAAAATCTTCGTTCATGCCACCAGATCTATGTTCATGTCTTGCCTCCACATTCATCACCAAACCTCCTATCGTCCTTGGATGAGATCATTATCGTGATCTCAGATCCCTATTTAAAACCGCGATTTCAAATCACGACAGTGGAAAGAGAGAGCAAGATGAGAGAGAATTACAGAGGACAAATAGAGGAGGAGGGTGACAGAAGAGGAAGAGAAGATGTGCGGCCAGAGAGAGAGAGTGAGATAGATAGAGAGAAATGAGGTAGGAGAAAGGGAGGAAAAAAGAAGAGAGAGAGTGTGTGCCAGACAATAGGATGAGAGGAAGGCAGAGAAAGTTGAAACGACGAGAAAGAAACTGAGACAAATAATGAACAATATTGTGGATGAGAAAATCACTTTTATCTGATTTAACTGTGATCATTTTGAGAACATGTTTCATTAAGGTACCATTTGTAAAATAAAGATTGTCTATTTTAGTATTTTTAAAAATGTGAAACTAATATTTTTATTTGTAAGAATATACGATTTAATTATGATATGTGGTATAATTAACTCTTTTAAAAAAAGGAGCAATTTATTTGCAATATTTAAAATTTTTATAAAAAAAAAAATTGCCCCTACAATCAGGCTCCAAGAAATGGCTGAAGCCTTGGGTTGATGTGATTAAAAAGGCCCGTCAGATATAATAAGAAAAGATCAGAACTTTCCAGTTCAAAAAAAGAAAAGATCAGAACTTAACTAGGAGTGGCCTAATGGGTAACCTTTTCTTTTTTCTTTTTTGAAGTTGCCTAGTGGGTAACCTATGATAATGATATAATGACTATGCATTTCAGCTTTCACAGCAGTAGTGTTTGTTTCTAACTGAATTAAATTGCTTTTAACACATTACATATTAGAAAGAAATAGATAACGATTCTTATTTTTGAAATCATAACATATAAATCATAGATGTCTTTTGATAAATATTATTGAAAAAGAATGTATTATAAATTCAAACATAATATATTTAGAGTATTTCTAATAGACTCTTTAAAAGTCAAATTTATCTATTATAAAGAGCCGGTTTAAAAAATTTAGCCACATTATCCTATTTATAATATATATTTACAATAAAGAGTGATTTTGACTATATGCATATGGAGAACCAGTCACACTCTATCTTTTTTATAATTAATGAATCTCAAGTTTCTATACTATATTAACCACTCTTTTTTTTAACCACATTTTTATTTTTTTCTCTATTTTCAAAAATAAAAAACATTCATATTTAAAGAGCCTCACACTTTAAATATAAATATACTCGCTATTTTTATAAAAAAAATGTTATTTACCACTAAATCTATATTAACAAACATTTAAATTAATCGAATACACAAAAAAAAACATTTTACCAATCATCAACTGGCTTGCCAAATAGTGTTGAAGTAGCTATTCATCCTAAGGTCATCTCCAACGTAGGCAAAATTGTCGTGCGTTGATGACTTTACAGTAGAAAATGAAGTCCAACAAAACTCCATTTTCTACTGCAAAGCTTGGGGTAGCTACAGTGCTATGTCAAGGCTGGCGTAGCATTTTACCTACGTCATACTCTTTTTTTTCTTCCTGTTTTCATCTCTTTTCTTTTATTTTTATTTAGTTTTATTTTATAGTATATTTATCTATTTAATCGATCAATGTATTTACTAATGATAATTAAATTTTATTATTGATTTAATTTTTGTAAAATTATAGTAAAATATAAACAAAATATGAAAAAATTTAAAAAATTGTACACAAGAATGTAATTTAACATCAATGAAAAATATGCTTCCATAATAAAATTAAACTGGCAATTAAAATATAAGACAACTAATAAAAAAGACAAATTAAGTTGTAATTAAATTTTATTATTAATTTAATTTTTGTAAAATTATATTAAAATATAAATAAAATATGAAAAAAATTATTAAATTTAACAAAGTACATGCTCTACAAATTTAAACATAAACACATTCATATCAATGTAATTTAACATAAATAAAAATATTCTACAATAATAAAATTAAACTAACAATTAAAAAAACTAAATACAAAAAGACAAATTAATTTTTGAAATCTTATCAAGACAGCATCTTGAGAATCAACCATATGATGGATTTTGTCGTGACGTTAACCATCAGATTGGTTTTATCTTTTGAAAACCTTATTAAAAAAACATCTTTAGAATCATCTGTTGGATGGATTTCGTCTTGATATCAACCGTCGGATTAGTTTTATCTTTTCATACCTTATCAAGAAAACGTCTTGAGAATAAACCATTGGATGTATTTTGCCATGATATGAACCGTCAAATTGGTTTTATCTTTTCAAAACCTTATCTTTTCTTTTCTACAAATATCATCTTCTATTGTTTCTAAAATCATAAACTTCTTTCTTCTCACTTTTGAAAATAAAATTCTATAATATCATTGCGATGGATTTCGATGTCGAGGGTCCTTCCAATTTACAAATTGGAAGTTCATCTCCATCTTCGTCTTCATTTGATTCAGATTAATATATGGTGATGGAGGAACAAATAATACAACAGATCATACGCAATAACAACATGATCGTGGAACTATGTGCCACTCAATTCAACAACCAACCCATTCGTAGCATCAATTGAGATCGTGAAGCTGCAGATCGTAATTTGTTCAACGATTATTTTTCCGAAAATCCACAGTATAATGAAAATGTGTTCTGTCAAAGGTTTCAAATGTCTCGACCTTTATTTATTCGGATCGCTGAAGCAATACGAAGTCATGATAACTATTTTCATCAACGATTTGATGCACTTGGTAGACTTGGTTTCTGAGCCATGCAAAAAGTAACAATTGTGTTTCGAATGCTAGCATATGGTTTGCCAGCAGATGTTACCGATGAATATGTTAAAATTGACAACAATTGAAAGCTTAAAGAAATTTTGTCGGGGTGTTGTTGAGGTTTTTGCATAGCGATATCTTCGAACACCTACTGCAAATGATATCGCAAGGCTACTCTACATTGGTGAGCAACAAGATTTTTTCGGAATGCTGGGTAGTATAGATTGTATGCATTGGAAGTGGAAAAATTGTCCCAATGGATATGTTGGACAATATACAGGTCGTTCCGGATCACCTACCATTATTCTTGAAGTTATGACTGATCATGATCTATGGATATGGCATGCGTACTTTAGTATGCCCGGCACCAATGACAACATTATCGTGTTGGAATCATCTCATTTGTTCTCTAACCTAACTCAAGGCATTGCTCCTACTCGCTTATTATGTCATACAAGGAAAAAATATGATATGAAATATTTTTTAGCAGATAACATATATCCCAAATGAGCTACTATTGTGCAAACGATTCATGAACCACGTGGACCAAAGAATAAGTATTTTGCAATGAAACAGGAAGCGTGTAGGAAAGATGTCGAATGTGCATTCAGAGTTCTACAATCTCGATTTGCAATTGTTGCAGACCCAACGCGTTTATGGTGCGAAAGTGTGCTACATGACATAATGTTTGTATGCATTATCATGCACAATATGATTGTCAAGGATGAACATGATCTTATGCACAAATTGTAGAAGTGAGAGAAATGACACCTCTAACAATTGAAATCATTCAAAATAAAAATATTCGATTTCAACAATTTGTAGTTCAACATAAAAAAAATCAAGGACAAAGAAGCTCACTATACTTTACGCAATGCTTTAATTGAGCATTTATGAGAGTAATTTTCAATTCAGAAGATCATTAAGTTAAATATGTGATTATTTTTCAATTATGTTGTACTTTTAATATGTAATTAAAATTTATGTGTATGTAGTTATAAATTTTAATAAATAAAAATATATTTTTATTCAAATTTATTTTATTTTAATTATTGTATTACAAAAATATTTATGTTAAATATTTATATATTATTAAAAAATTAAAATATATTTTTAATTGAAAGAATAAATATAAATTATTAAATAATAATAATAAAAATGTAGAAAACAATATATTTAAAATATTTAATTTAACGTTAAAAATAAAATAAAATAATTGAAGAGTCTTTTATCATAACTGTTATATTTATTATATTTTAAAATAAAGGGTTAGAAACGGCCTAATGATTGGAGAGAGATTCAAAGCTATACTGATGATTTTTTTTTGCTCAGTTGGTAAAGATCTGAACGAATATATGCCAAGCCTTCATAGATTCGAAAGATATGAAATGAATTTTTACTGTAATTTTGAGAGCAGCCCTTTTCGGATTATCCTTCATCATGGTGTCTACAACCAGTACTTTAGCTCCAAATCAGAGCACTGCTATTACCATCTGAAAACTATGTTTCATCAATTTCTTTTCAACCTTCAATCAGCATTCTTAGTCATGTCAGAGCAAGCAGTTTTTGCTCTGATGAATCTGACTCATTGAAGTGCGGATCCTGAGACGATATCAGAACGATAGTAGATTATTGGTACTCATCTCTCGATCCCGTAACATTAGAAATGACTTCAATATCATTTTGCTACAAAAATATACATAAAAATCATAAGTCGACCCTTCAAACATTACAAACGATTCCAATACCATTAGACTACAAAATTATGTAAAAGGGCAAAGCTACTTTCATTTACAAGCTAGAACAAACAATTCATCAAAATTAAAGCAAGCGTTTCCTCCTACATTAGCATAAATATCTGAATAGAAATGAAACATGCATGAAACAAACAATGGATCCCTTTCGGTGAACCATATAAACCAATGGCACAGGTGGAACCATTCTTCATAATTGTTTTCGCTATCAGGATTTTGCGGATTTCAAAATAAACTGATAAAGTCCACAGCTTCTACTAGCCAATTATAAACATTTTTATTGAAAGGGCTTTAAATGAAAGGATCTGTACATGAATAGATATAAATAATTTTGCAAATAAAGAAAAAGAAACATGAAAATTAAACAGATTTACCGTACAACATCGATGCTTGGGCATTTTCCATGACTTGCATCATGCCAGATACCCATGTAACAACACTTAAAACTCAACTTTCCAAAATTACAGGAAGATCCTCTTCACTCAAATCAACCTGGTTCAACAGCTCGTGCAATTCAATTTTCTTGTAAGTTTGTCACAACCTCCATTTTGCACAAGGCTGCTGCTTAATGCTGAGATATTCGTATAGCTCCCATGCGAGCCAAGATTATAGTCCGAAACACTTTGCTATTGACTATAGCCAAATTTGACTTCGCTTCTTTACAGTCGTTGGCTCCTCCAATTACAGGTTTTTCACAGAAGAGATATGTGGTTGTCCTGATAAAACCAGGGCCTCTATTGTTTGCGAACAAGTTAGGCTTCAAGGTCACCAAGTAACATTCCATAATGGCAACAATGTTCAAGGTCACCCAACTTGTCACCAAGTAATATCTTACCATGACCACAAGAACACGAATATCCCATGAGGACTAAGCCAGCAGAAGTATGTTCAACAAAATCATACATGTCATCGTATTATCAGCACTATGAAACTCTATCATGTTCACGGGCAAGTTTCTCTTCCTCGGCACGTTGCAAAAGCTCCTCATAGGCTTTCAAAGATTCAGCCACAAACTGCTCCATAGCCTCAAAAATGCGTTGTAGGCACCCCTGTAAACTATTATTTTTAGTGTCACTGTGATATACAACATTTCCAGTTAGGGACAGATTGCTATCATCGCCAGCAACCAC
>CAODLS010484422.1:0-15514 GCA_948243855.1 Flueggea neowawraea | reverse complement strand
ACCAACTCCCATACTTCATTCCTTTTGAATTGGTTTAGTTCTTGCATAGAGGATACCCAATGTCATGACCCAAGTCAGGGTGCAAGGTGAACTATCTATGGAAGCTCAACTCATCCCGCACAAACATCGGAAATACAGATACTCTACCCAAACAATTCATTTATCAAAAACATTTAATGAATATAATACGATATATAAGAAAATAGTATAAATATAATACTATCAAAGTAGCATAACCGCTAGTTAGTGAAAATAATATCCAAAATACAAAACATAATCCAGTATCCCCACAACAATCTGGTATGAAACTCTAATAACAAAATACAAAAGTAGAGCCCGAACAAGGGCACTCACTAAATAGCAAGGAACGTCTCACTGGTGTCGAGATGCCGAACAGATGTCGAGTGTCAAAATATATCTGTAAGACAGGCAAAGGAAGTAGACAAGCAAGAAAATGTGGTCAGAACCCAATGAGGATATAACACTCCATATTGCCTCATACATGTCTCACAAAGACCGTTTTGAAAACCATTCCAAAATACCGCACACATATATACTTATATAATATAGTATACACACTACATATTTAATAGCTTTCAGAAATCGTTTTTCCAAAACGTTTGCATCCAGAGCAAATATCATGCAATCAGACAGTATTAGGGTATATATATATATATATGTATCAAAGTCAGAGTATAGAACCAGAACAAACAGAATAGTAATGTGGACTCCGCCACCAGACAGAACAAAGCTTGTATCTAGCCGGATACACGATCACACCTTTTTTCACGGTAACTAGGGCCTGAACAGAGCATTGATATATCAAGGGTTACGTACATGGTAACTAGGTGTTCCATACCAGAATATATTATTTAGGAATAATATAACAAACATTCATGCAGAATAAATTTTCATATTTTCTAGAAAACATATATATATATATATATATATATATATACACACACACACACACACCAATATTTATATTATCAGAATAAAAAACGTTGGTTATTATAAACCACATAAGTCTGATTAATAATTAGTCATAATTATTAGTCAGATTTTATGTCATCTCCCAACACAACAAAAACTATATAAGTTTGAAGACACAGCCTATGTGTCTGAAGCTGTTATTTCACTCACCTAGTGTCCAAAGCTGACACTCCAGTCAAGCTCCACTAGGTGGCTGGTCGTGCTGGCATGAACAAAAAATTGGAATAGATACATACATAACAGATATCAGAAGATGATGCTGGTATTGTGGTGGTACAAAATGTATAATATGCATATGCAAATGCTGACCCTCGAAGTCACGAAAAGTCTAACTCAAAAGAGAATCTATCACTCTTGATCCAAAATCTGGAATCTACATAAAATTACAGTTAGGTCCCCACCCATGTAAAATTATATTTTAGTCCTCATACTTTCCAAAATTTTCCAATCAATCCTCAATGCGTTCTACTAGTTCTCTAAGTAGTCAAAATCATCAAATGAGACCCTTAACTCTCAGAAATCACAAAATACGAAAAGTTATAAGTTTGGCCCCTAAAACCACTACTTACTCGAGTAATTTAGAGGCTTACTCGAGTAACTCTCCCTTGACTTACTTGAGTAACTCAACACTTGGCTCATTCGAGTAATTTCTTGACTTACTCGAGTGAATCCCTGCCCAAAAATTTCTAGATTTACTCCAACACGATTCAACCGACCAAAAACGTTACCAATCACCCACATTGTTCCTAAATAACCTCCAGAACATTATTCTATACACCAATCCATCAATGCAACTCGAAATCATTCCAAAATCAACCCAACCCGAATTGGTTCATACCCACTTATGAACACTTTCGATTCTTATGATTTCAAGCTAAACCTAGGTGTTTCTAGACTCCCAAAGTCCTGGTTTTATTACCTTTAACACTCATTCCTAGCAGAATCATCAAGAACAACACCAAATCTGAAACCCTAATTTTAGTTGTCACTCCCAAAATGCACAACAAAACAATGCATTCAATAAAAAAATGGAAGCAACAAGAGTAGAAAAAGATAGATTTTACTGCAAGGAATCAATGATATGCAATAAAGAAGGAAGAGAGATGGCTTTCAGAGTAAATGTGGTGGTTTGGAGCAGTAAATGACAAAGAAGAGTCGGGTGGGGTATTAAATAGACCTAGATAGCAAAACACAATGTTTTGCTAAGTGCTTGAGTTATTTCAGTACTTATTCGAGTAACTAGAATGTTGCTCGAGTAACTCTTGCCTCAAAGGAAATCCCAGCCCCGCTCACTTGAGTTAGTTCAAGCTTACTCGAGTAAGTCTAGCTTCAAAAGGGAATTTTCGACCCCGCTCAATCGAGTAAGTCCAAGCTTACTCGAGTAAGTCTCGATCCCATAACAACATGAAGCCCGAACCCACTCTCAATTACTTGAGTAACACAAATCCTACTCAAGTAATTACCTACTCTTACTAGAATTGAAAGTCTTGGTCCCAATAAGAAATGACAATCCAAGAAGGGATGAATTGAATTTTTAGTAAGTTAAAAATTTTGTCGAAAATCTTTTGCAAAACAAAACAAATAACAAAGTTCTTTTGAAATTAATATCAAAGTTAAATGCGAAAACTCTAAAGATCCAATCCACACACAACAATATAAATCAAATGCAGTGCAAGGCAAACAAATATGAGAGAGTAAGGGAAGAGAGCAAAACCAGATTTATAGTGGTTCGACCAACCATGCCTACGTCCACTACCTAAGTCTCACTTAGGCTTTTCACTATCTCCTCACTTGCGAGTGGAGGGAAACCATTACACATTGTTTTTACGAGATCAACAAGAAAACCGTTACACCTTGTTTTTGTGGGTTCAACAAGAAAACCGAATCCCTAGTTTTTGCGGGCTAAACTAGAAAACCGTTCACCTTGTTTTAAGGACAAAACAAGAAAACCAAACCTCTAATTTTTGCGGGCTCAACTAGGAAATTGAAACTCTAGTTTTCTAAGGCTCACTAGCAATCACTCTTGTTTTTTAAGGCTCAACAAGGAAACCTATCTACACTCAATCAAATACTTTGATTGTCACAAATTGTGTTCCCAAAACACAGATTTAACATTAAGCACAAACTCATAAATACATTTGCAAGTGTATAGCTCAAATAGGTTAAAAAGATAGAGAAGAGATAAAATGAATAGTAAGTCTAGGAAAGGTCTCTCGCTTTTCTTCTGATGTTGGAGATTCCTATTTATAGCTTTCTTTGAGTTTGTGACCGTTGGAGTGAAGAAAATAGCCGTTGTGGAATAACTCCAAATGTTGTACAATGCTGACATCGGATACAATGTATTTTGTATCATGTACAACGTACAGTGAACAAGTGTTGTGTGCTTTGTATCATTTACAACGTACATTGATCAAGTATCAATTTGACTTGTGGTTTGTTCAACATGCGTCGTTCTTTGTTCCAGAATATGCACAATTCACCCAATGAATTCTCAAGGTGACTTGTAACTCATGCAACGTGCGTTGTCGACTTTATCTCAAGATTGCACCTTTAATCCACGTTACCGTGTCTGAGAATATTCAAATTCAAATCCCGAATAG
This sequence comes from Flueggea neowawraea, assembly GCA_948243855.1. NCBI lineage: Eukaryota > Viridiplantae > Streptophyta > Magnoliopsida > Malpighiales > Phyllanthaceae > Flueggea > Flueggea neowawraea. Next base: position 11,921 of record CAODLS010484422.1, on the reverse strand, counting down.
TGTTTTGGCTTTGTCCTCATTTGATCATCATATAACGTGACTTGTACTCTTTGCAACGTGACTTGTATACTATGCAATCAATCCAGAAGGTAATAATGTGACTTGTATCATGTGCAAGTCGCTTTGTATGATTTGGAATCCTTCTGTTTCCTAAATGAGTCCCGTCAAAGTGACTTGTATCATGTACAATGCACATTGTGTTAACCCAGAATTTCTTGAATATGATCAAAGTGACTTGTATCATGTACAAGTTGCTTTGTATCCATATTTTAACAAGTTTGCAACTTAGCACATCTTTCATAGATGTTTTGCACTCATCATCATCATCAAAACTGAAGTCAATAAGAGTGACTCTAAGTTTATCCCCACAAAAGAATTCTCTAACACCATCAACATCCAAGCAACATATTCGAATCCCAAGAATCAGACTGGAGACGAAAGAAAAGCTATAGAGACCTATGTCAGATTCCAACGGGGTATTACACCCAATATTCATCTTTCTATGCTTCTTTGACGTTCTTGGGGACTATTTAAGAAATGAAGGCAAAATTTGCAATATGCTTGAGAGTTGATCTTGTGGCTACTCCTTTTGTAATATCACCAATAATGAGTTCTTTTGGATGATCTCTAGCATATCTCCATTCTTTTGGAATCTCTTTGACTTTCTCATCCTTTGAATCATCTTGGTTAGGATTTGAAGAGCCTTGTTTTTTGTCATTGATTTTGATATCTTTGAGTTGTTCACCAACACCTATGCTTGCATCATCATCATCACCAATTCTAAGAAAGTTGTTAGTTTCATAAAAAATAACATGAATAGACTATCCAACCTTCTCAAGTCTTTTGTTATGTACTATATAAGCTTTGTTTATGGATGAATAACCAAGGAAAATTTTGCATCAAACTTTCTTAAGGCTTCTTTTTCATTGTTATGAACATAACACTTGCATCCAAATGCATAGAAATAAGAAATATTGGGCTGCCTATCTTTCCATAACTCATAAGGAGTCTTTTTTAGTATGGATAGGATGTATGCCCTATTCACTATATAACATGGGGTATTGACCGCTTTAGCCCAAAAGTACTTGGGGAGGTTGTTCTCATTAAGTATAATCATTGTCATTTCTTGTAAAGTCTTATTCTTTCTTTCAACATCATTCTGTTGTGGAGTCATTGGAGCATAAAAATTATGCAAAATTTCATACTCCTTACAATAGGATTCAAATGGCTCACATGTAAACTCTCTTCCTCTATCACTAATAATGGAAGTAATAGTATACCCTTTTTCATTTTGGACATTTTTAATATGTGACACAAATGCATGAAATGTCTCATTCTTGTAAGCAATAAAGAATGCCCAAGTGAATCTAGCATAATCATCTACAATGATAAAATAATATGCTTTACCTCCTAAGCTCAAGGTGCTCATAGAACCAAACAAATCTATATGTAATGACTCTAATGGTCTAGATGTAGAGAATGTTTTTACTATGAAATGAAGACTTTGAATGCTTTTCCATGACACATGCATTGCAAACTAAGTCTTTCTCAAATTTGAGCTTAGACAATCCTTTAACCAAATCATACTTGCTCAATTTATAGATCATATACATATTAGCATGTCCTAGCCTTTGATGCCACAACCAAGTGTCATTGTTTACAATAACTAGGCATTTTTCATTGAAGGCTTTAGAGTCAAATAAATAAAAAACATATATATTATTGTATCTAGAGCCAACAAGCAAAGCAACAACATGATCATCACATACCACATATTTAGAAGGTTCAAACATAACTTTGCAATTTTTGTCACAAAATTGGCTAATGCTTAACAAGTTGTACTTTAAACCATCAATAAGCAAAATATCATCAATAGTTGGGTTTGGAGACTTACCAACTTTACCTTCACCAATTATCTTACATTTGTCATTATCACCAAAAGTAACATAACTTCCAATTCTGGGTAAGATGTGTGTAAACGTTGCTTTATCTCCTGTCATATGATGAGAGCATCCATTATCAAGATACCACATGTTCTTCTTGTCCTTTGCTCTCATGCACACCTCATCATCATTTGCATTTTACTCTATTGCCATAAGCACAAATTCGCCATTTCCTCAACTTCTTCTTCTTCTTTTGAGCTTGATTCATCACTATCACTCTAAGTGGCCTTCATTGCCTTTCCTTGCTTATTTTGGAAAATTTGGATTACTTCTTGGCAAGAGGGCAATCTTGTTTCACATGACCCGGTTTGTTACACTTGTAACAAATTATGGAGCTTTCCTTATTGGAATCCTTCTTGATCTCCTTCTTTGGTTCCTCTTTGAAAATTGATCTTTGAGCTTCCTCCAATTTTTCTTTTTCTTCATGAACCTTTTGAATCTCCTTGCATACATTGCCATTTCTTCATCACTTTCTTTGTCATCCTCATCTTCTATTTCTTCAACCATATATTTTAGAGCCATGGTTTTTCTTCTCACTTTTTGATGACTCTACTTAATCTTCAAGTAATTCCATTTCATAAGTTAAGAGAGATCCTAACAACTCCTCCAAATGTAGGACATTTAGATTCTTGGCTTCCACAATATCATCTTTCTTGGAGCCCAAGATTTTGGTAGAGCTCTTAGAATATTTCTTACAAGTTTAGAATTAAAGTAAGTCTTCCCAAGAGCATTTAGTCCATTTAAGATGCCATTAAATCTATCGAACATCTCTTGAATACCTCCACCTTCCTTCATCTTGAATAACTCATATTTATGCATAAGAAAAGAGACTTTGTTTTCTTTGACTTGGCTTGTTCCCTCATATATAACCTCAAATGTTCTCCAAATTTCGTGGGTTATGGAACATTGTTGCACCTTGTTGAATTGCATTTTGCTTAGAGCACAAAACAAGATGTGCATATCTTTGTTGTTATAGCATACCATCTTCTTATCATGGTCTGTCCATTCAGCTTTTGGCTTCAAAATTTCAATCCCATCTACTGTCTTCTTAGGAATGAATGGACCAATTCAACTGCAACCCATACTTCTTCGACTTCGCATTTCAAGAACACCATCATCAATTTCAAGTACACATGCTTGCTACCATCAAAGAAGGGAGCTCTATTAATTGACAAGTCCTCATATTTAGACATATCACTGAAGGATGCCATTTTGGATCATTTACTCAAGATGTTTAGACCTTAAATAATGAGCACTTAGTCTCTAATACCACTTGTAAACAATATGGCAATCCCAAGAAGGGGGTGTATTAGATTTCTTTGTAAAGATTAAACTTTTGTCAAACTGTTTCAATATTTTTCCAAAATAGAAAAACAAAAGATAATCAAAGACATGACCACACAAGAATAAAACAGTAATAAATCAAAGTAAATAGCGTAGGGATAGAAGAAACAAAGCCCAATATTTATAGTGATTTGATCATCTTTAGCATACGTCCACTCCTTAAGATCCACTCAAGAGTTTTAATCCACTATTAAGCTCCTTCACTTCCGAGTTGAGGCAAACCATTACAACCCTTGTTTTGTAGGCCAACAAGAAACCTTTACAACCATGTTTTTGGACCAAACAAGAAAACCGAACCTAATTTTCCAAGGTTCACTAGAAACCACTCTTGTTTTTCAAGGAACATGTAAACCTTTTTTTTTTTCCTTAAGTTTTAACACTAAATCTTGATTACAAGTGGATTACAATATTGTAGAAAATATGTCACACCAACTTAGTAAGTAAATAACAATTTCAAGATCATTTGGTACTAGACAAATATAGAACAAAGATAGAGAGAATCAAGAAAAAATGCAAAAAAGCTTGGGCACTCTCTTAGGAGTTGCTCCTACATTTTCTCTCTCATCAGATAGGTCTATTTATAGACCACCTAGAAAATATAGTCATTAAAAATCTCAAGGTAGTCGTTGTGACTCAGAAAAAAATTTTGATATTTTATGATGTCAGCTTGTACAATGTGCTTCGATCTTTTGCAACATACCTTGTATGAAGTGCATAGAGATACTATGTGACTTGCCTCTCTTCTACGTGCCTTGTATAAACCTTGATCACAACTGCCTCAAATGTCACCAAATGTAATGTGACTTAAATCTCCTTCAACGTGCTTTGTATATGTATTAGTAGTTACTGCCTAGAAGAGTGCACGTTTCAGCGTACTTTGCATAACTGCTACGTGCTTTGATCATACCTCAACGAGCGTTGATCATGACCGCCTCAGACTTCTACGTACGTTGTCGTTCTTCAAAGATCATACCTTTGATTCTCCACGTCATCGTGTCAGGGAATATTCAAATTTGAAATTCCGGAGGAGCGTTTGACTATTTTGTCAGTAGCTGATGTCATCCCCGTCTACGTGCTTTAAATGCCATACAACAGACATTGATGCTTTTCTTCAACGGTGGTTCCTTTAATCATCAACGTGACTTGCATCCTCTCTTCAACATTGTCTCACAAGACTTCTTCGGAATGGACTAAGATCTCGTCAACGTACCTTGTATTTATTATAGCGTACGTTGTGACTTGTAGGCTTTTAGTCGAGAAGGTGTTTGATTGCTACAGCGTACTTTGACCCCTTATAATGTACGTTGAGCTTTGAGTACCTTTACTCCAGAATGATCTCCATTTATACAACGTGCCTTGATGACATGCAATGTACATTGTGTCTTGAATGCTTTCAATCTAGAATGAACTTCAATGATAGAACTTGCTTTGACAGTGGTATAACACACATTGAATGTTTCTGGAAAAACCCTTTCAACATGATCAATATACGTAGCACCATGTAGAGCTTATGTTGATCTTGATACAACGTGCTTAGAAGACGTGCAAAGTGTGTTGCATAACCATTTCAATTGTTTTGTTAGAATCATCAAAACTTTGTTAACCAAACTAGGTTCAACATAGGGTACCAGGAACTGTTTTAGCCCATAAGGTTGTCAGTTGTTAGCCTTTGTGAGCCGGTATTATGTAGGCTCTTAAGATTGCTAGTCTATTTATGATCAGTTTGGCGTAGTTTTAATATAATATGGGTGTATACTCAATAATTATTAGATTTATTTATTTATGTAATTGATAGTCAGGTAAAAGAATATGGACTTCATTATAAATCATAAAATATGAGTTTGTATGAATGCATGTATGCTATGTCTGCCAACCACTTTTGAGAAATTATTTTTCTAAGTATATATATACACATGTATATTAAAATTTTATATGGATATACATGTTTACGGTATTTTTAGAAAATATTTTCAAAACGGTTTGTGTAATGTCCTGGAGGCGCTCCCTCACTGAGTATTCCCACCCTATTTTGTTGCTAACATTTGAGGTTATTTTGACATTAGATCTCCTTTACTCTCCAACGCTAAGTGAGACTTTTACTAACATCGATGAGAGCCCTTTTGATTGGTCCATGGTTTGTATGTTTTGGTTAGATGCTCTACATCAGGAATTTATGGGTTTATGGTTGTAATTGATTATTTTGGTTAACTAAATATTATTTTTTTAATTTTATTATCTTAAAATAAATTTGTATTATTTATTTATTTATTTGTAATTCTAGTATGAATTGTATAAGATTTTGGGTATATGATTTGACTATCCAAGGCTTAAGCGGGATGGGTCGGGCCTATGGTTCGGTTTTCTTCGTATGCCAGTCAAGGTCCGATCTCAAATCGTAACAATAAAATTTTATCAGTTGAAAAAGGCATTGTATGGACTCAAACAAGCCCCACTAGCATGGTTCAACAAAATTGAATCTTATTTTCTCAAAAAAGGTTTTGAAATGTGTTCAAGTGAGCACGCTCATTTTTATAAAGAACAAGGGCAATGGAAAGATTCTTATAGTCAGTCTACAAGCCCCACTGGCATGGTTCAACTCATGTAAAGTTCCGTTTGGTATGTTTATGAAAATTTCCAAGAAGTATTTTACCTGAAAAGTTAATTATTTGGGAAGTTTGATTTTTGTGTTTGGTATGAAAATACATTTCTGAGAAGTGTGATTATAATGTGATTTTTTTATTAATTAAAGACCATAATGCCCTTAAAAATACAATAATATTATAATTAATATAAAACATTAATGTAGTTGTAGAAGATTTTGGTAAATTTTTTTCATAAGAGCAATGATGAATAATATGAGATTTTGTATTTAAATTTTTACCAAGTCTAATTTATTATTTAAATAAAAATTCTTTTATGAAATATTATTACTGAATCAATAATTTTAAAGATCATTTTCAGGGAAGAGACCATGATCAATCTATAAGTGAGTATTATTCTTTAAATGCAATAAAAAATTAATTAATTATCATTTATAGCAAATTGTGAATTAATCTTGTTTTGTTATTTACTAGGAAAAAAATCCTAAAAAATTTCATTTTAATTTATAATAAAGATATAAATCAATCTCACTACAAGACCACAATTACAATAAAATAATTTTAAAATATGTAAATTAATAACAAAATCACAAAACTATGTACTATGCACTGTCTGTTCAAAATATTATGCATTTTCTATTACGTGGTACATCAACCACCTTAATTATTTTGAGATATGATCTTATCAAAAAGCAAAATATCTCAATATTAGGATAAAAATTGTTATGCAACAACTAGTCAGGCAACAACAAGCTAAGTATATAAGTTTTCCTGAGGTCCTCTAGCAGACTGAAGAAATAATCGGTTTTCATTGGGTCAAGTGCAATCTTCCTTCCAACCTTTATGATCTCACCTTGAGTTAGACCTTCGACCTTCATCACTTTAGCATTCACAACCATTCTCCAATCAACGCCTTCAGACTCATGTTTAAAGCAATTAGCAAGCCTCCCAATATGTTCAACAACTTTAGCCATTAATTTTGTTGCATTACTCATTTGAGCTGAAATTTCTCGCACCACATCTACATTGTTAATCCTCTTCCTCTTTCTTCCACTACTTGATGGTGTTGCTTGTGCAGTATGGATAGATAGGGAACAAATATTTGGTGCGTCGAGACTAGTTTCCTTTTGCTCATTATCTATATCCCAAGCATTCACAAATGAAGGATATGATCCATATTGAGACTAATTTTCTTGTTCCTCATGCTCAAGATCTTTGATTACATTAATTGGATTCTCATTTTCTGCTCCAGTTGCTCTATCTTTCCCATAAATATAATTAAGCTCATCATAAAAAGGGAATGTTTTTTTCCTTAAATCTGCTGCACTAGGATGACTCTATAAGAAAATCATAATGAAATTCTTCAATTAATATGTCTAAATATAAAGATAATGAATGTGTAAATAAAATAAATAAGTTGAAAAATATATGTACAATCTAACCTTAATCTAATTCTCCCAAACTTCATCATCACAAGTGATGCACTTATCTATGTCATTCCAACCAAATCCACTACATCTTGGACCACACATCTCAGTTATGGCATAATATTGTTTTCTTAAAATCTTAACCCCAGCGTCAATGTGGTTGAGCCCGCATTTGACAATTAGGGATCTTTTTCCTCATTAGTCTCTCAAGCTCAACCTGATAACCATACTTAAATTGACCATTATCTTGCTTCCACCTTTTCATGTTAACAAGTTCAACCAACGAGGCAACCAGAGTTTTATCTTCCTTTATTGACCATCTCACACAAATCCTATGAGAATTTGGACCGCTTTTGGCCATCCTTTTGCCACTTGTACAATTGGAAACTCTTTGTCCAACATTAAAACCATTCATTCCTAAATATGAAATATGTTGCATCACCATGACCAATATTTCAATAAACAATATCAACATTTGAGTATAAATAGCAACACAAGTAGCAATCATCTTCTTCTTTTGTCTTAAAGGAAGTCTTGCCATTTCTATACAAACAAGGCATCAACTAAGATTAGTCCAAAATTAATGAAAAAATAAATGGAATTAATGACTTGAAAATCAACCAATTGTTAATGAATTCTATGAGTGACATTTGTGGGAATTCAAAATTCAGTCCAAATTCTTAATGAATTCTATGAGTGTCATTGAGTCAACGTACCTGTAAAGACTCCTTTGCAAAGGTAAGATCCCGGAAGGTACGAGAAGAAAATATCCGAAGCCAAGAATCTTGCATAATATAATAAAAGAAAAAACATGATCAATCTTTATACCTTAAATATAATCAAGCTTGCATATATATAACAACATTCTTTATTATCTATGATCAATCTTTAAAGGTTAACAACAGGTATTTATTTTCTCAACTAAAATTTTAAAAAATTTGATGGGTATTTTTTTTCTAAGTTTTTCTTTTATTTCCTTTATTTAAATCATCAGTTAGAAGAAGAAAAAAAAAGTTACACCAATTGCAAGAAGATCAACAACAAGGGGAAAGACAACTGGAAAATTATACCAATTGCAAGAAATCAATACCCCAGTTTAATCCTTAAATCAGCTTAATCCAATCCACAAATGCATAGAAACAAACTAATACAAAGAGGAAAAAAAAGAAATAAATCATAAGAAAAGAGTGATCTAAAGAGGAAGAGAGAGATTACATTGGTGAGGGAGATGTTCTGTTCTTTACACCAAAAATGATCTAGTAAGGGAAAAGCTTCGTACAAAAAAGAGAAGGTTAGGAAGAGAGGGTGAGAAGGTCATTTCATGTCTCAAGAAGAAAAATCTTCAGTCCCAAAGATTTCTCTTCCTGTACGAATGGAAAAATTATTTCCAAGAAATTCAGGAAGTTGAGGAAATAATAGAAACCAAACACTCCTAGATAACTATCTTTCCCAATTACTAATTTTCTCCTCCAAAGTTCCCCCATACCAAACAAAGCCTAAATCGTGGATTGCGATTTTTCTGTTAGTAAAGGCTGTATAAAAGCCACTTTTGAGTACTGAATAAAATAAGTTCAATAGCTCCCAAAGCTTTTGTTTACTGTTTTCAAGTTCTAAGCTTATTTAACACTCAATCGAGCAAAGCAATTACACAAACATGAATTGGAATCAGATCCGGACAAAATGTAAGACAACAAAATCCACTAATTTCCATCACAATTTTTGCCAGACGTTAAACATAATGAGAAACCCACTTCATTAAAGCAATTCCACTCTACTGTTGAGTAGCAAAATTGCAGTATTTGCAACAAATCAACTCATATGTGTCGTAATTTTGCCAAGAAATAAAGCTAACCAACAATGTTTCTCTAACTAAAACCTACAAAACAATCATTTTATATAGACAAAAAATACCCAAAACACAAAAAAATGAAAGAAAACTAAATCGACATACCATGATGTGACAGTCGTCGACGAGGAGTGGTATGGTCGGCGGTAGCGTGTTGGAGAGGAAGAAGAGGTCTATTTGGGTACCGAAGAAAGGAGAGTGAGAGAGAGACGAATGTTGTGTAGGTGACATTAAATTCAGGGCTTTTTGTGTAATTAAAAAGTTACTAACCGGATTTTACCCAACCGGTCTGGCCTACAATTACCGATTAATTGGACGATTCACCGGTTCTTTACCAGTTCGATGTACTTCCGGTATTTTAAGTAGGCCCAGACCGGTTTAGTGACCAGTTCGTGGGATTTCCGGTTCGACCGACCGACCCATTTCTTGTTCTAAAATATTGGGTTCGATTCAATTTTTCATTTTACATAGTGAATACTTTAAAATTTCAAGGAATTCATTTATAAATTCAAATTTTATTATTTAATTTATTTAAAAAAAATAAATTCAGAAATTGTAAATGAAAGAATTGAAAGTAAGGTGAAATTTTTTATTTGCAAATTCAAGTTAAATACATATTATTTGTAAATGAATTTTATATTATTTCTCTTTTGGACAATTTTATCCATGCCATTTATTTTTATTGACAAAAGTACCATATGCTTTTCACACCATCTATAGATTGTTGATTTTGGTTTTGATGATGATGATTGCAAAACATCCATGAAAGATGTTCTACGTTGCAGACTTGCTGATATCTTGATACAAAACACGTTATGCATGTGCTATGCACATTGATCATGATGAAAATGACATTAAGGCTCGTTACATGTGACACAAGGCACATAGATTCATCCATTCCAGAAGTGCAAAATATCATATGTTCATAAACGCACATTAAGGAAGTTGCAACGCACGTTATACACTTGCCGAATAACACAAGGCACGTTGTAGAGCGAAAGATGCTATCTTTGATGAATTGCACAATGCACGTTACAACAAATGCAACATACGTTGACAGGGTTGAATGAGGACAAAGCCAAAACGCTCTTCGGAATTTGAATTTGAATATTCTCTGACAAGCTGACGTGGATTAAAGGTGCGATCTTGAGATCAAGTCGACAACGCACGTTGAAGATTCATTGGGTGAAATGTGCATACTCTAGAACAAGGAACAATGCACGTTGAACTAGAGTTGTAAAAATCAAACCGGAACCGGCGAACCGAACCGAAACTGGAACCAGCCGACCAAAACCGGCGGTTTACGGTTTAGGTTCCGGTTTCTCGTTTTAAAAACCGTCGAACCACCGGTTTAACCAGCGGTTTGAACCGGTGGTTCACTGAACCGTTGGAACCACCGGTTCCAACGGTTATTTTCTTTTTTATTTTATTTTATTTTGTTTTTTTATTTTTTCAACTCTATAAATACCCCACCTCATTCTTACCAATTTTACACAATTTTTTATCTCTCAATCTCTTCTACACTCTCTCAAAAATTCATTTTTCTATAAATTATTATTATTAATTACTAATAGAATAGTTAATTTGTTTAAAAATTATTAAAAAAATCTTTGAAATAAAATGTATTATTGGTATTATATTAATTATTGAATATAAAAAAATTTACAAACCAATTGATAGGATAAAATAACGGATTAAAAACAAAATTTTGAAAAAAAAAAAAGAAAACATGAAACTGAATCGAAACCGAACCAGCGGTTAAACTGGTTAAAACCGGTCAAAACTGGAACCGGAACCGAACCGAACCGAAACCGGACCAAACCGTGAAAACCACGGTTCAGTTCCAGTTCCTATATTTAACAAACTGGAACTGCCGGTTCCGGAACCGGCAACAATTCTAGATAAAGATAACAACACATATGCACGTGCCACTTAAAATTAAATGACTGAATGGCAAAATATTGACATTTAGAGGATTGTACATGTGTAAATGTGAAAAAATGACCTGTAATTTATATCTTGGACATGTGCGGCTCAAATTTTTGATTTTGATTTTGTTGGTGGACCATGTAATTCCCTCTTTTAAATTTCATTCATTTCCATATTGATAACTATTTATAGTATATTTCGTATCGAGACCCAATAAACCAGGACAAAATGGTTAAACTCACTTAAATGGGAGCCCATAGACAGGGTCCCATTGCAAAGTGTTTCAAGTTTTAATTTGTAGAGGTCTAGAGGAATTGTAAACATGTAATCTCCACTTGTAATTGTTGAAAAGAAACGAAAGAAAAAAGGTGAATGATGTTCATTATGTGTTTATTTTCATCATATAATTATCTGTTTTACCAAAATTGTCATCAAATAGTTTAGCTTGCTATGTCTTTCTGTAACTCTGTTTTGTACTTTTGTGCAACGCGTAATAGGTTTCCATGTTAATAATAATAAAAAAAAGGCACCAAGAATTTGTGAAAATAAGGCAAAGAGTAAATTTATTATTTATGGTTTCACAGGAGAATGATTGTTAGCATCCAATCTGTTTTGTCCATTAATGCCTGAACCACTATGAATGCCTTTCTATAAGCCCCATTGATTTGTGACTAAATTAATCTACCAGTTTTTTACATAATGCTTCTCGCAAAACTGGAATTAAATTACTACAGTTTATCAATGTCCAAGTCTCTTCCAATATGCTTTCATCAAAAGAGCCAATTGATGAATTTTGTTTGCTTTAATTCTCATCTCTTTTCCCATTTGTTTG
>CAODLS010484365.1:0-10179 GCA_948243855.1 Flueggea neowawraea | reverse complement strand
TTGAGTTTAGACTAAGAAACTTCCAATTTTCATCTTTGAAGTATTTATACTCCTTGATAGTACCATCTTCATTCTTGCGAATAGTTGGACCAAGAACAATCACTTTCCAAAGCTTTATGTTGTAAGTTTGAAGGAAGATAATCATTTTCTTCTTCCATTAAGTAAAATTTGGACCATCAAAGTAAGGAGGGGAGTTAGGAAAAATATTGGAAAAATTTGGAGTAGGAGGACCGAAACCTATTTTTTTGATGCAGATCTTTGCTCCAAGGATTTTAAGCCTTTTTGTTGGAGACCCGCTCTGATACCACTTGTTGGATAATTTTTCCGGGGAAGTCTTATTGGAGAATTTCGGTATGAGCTTTTGTATGAACGGAAGCAACTTGATAAGAGAGAGAGAAAAATCAATACAAGGATTTATAGTGGTTCGACCAACCGTGCCTACGTCCACTACCTAAGTCTCACCACTTAGGATTTCCACTAAAATGGAGATTGATTACGACTCAATCCAACAAAGCCAATACACGAGGTTGATTCCGGCTCAACACCTCCAAGGCCTACACATTGTTGTTTTCTATAGGTTCACAACAAACCTCTAAACTATTATTTTCTATAGGCTCACAAAAAACCTCTACAATGTTGCTTTACTTAGACTCACAACAAACCTTTCTCACACTCTCAAAGTGTATGTAAAACTGTTTACAACAGATTGAAGCACTATGCTAGAGTTGGATATTTGAGCCTAATGCTTGAACTTTGATCTCTAGCTTGATTGGTTGTTTTTCTTGGTTGGAATAGATAGGAAATTTGGCACAATGAGTTCTGAAGTTGTTTAACACGTTCTTGGTCTTCTCTTGATGTATTTATAGCCTTTGAATCAATATGACCGTTGGAGAGAAGAATATAGCTGTTGGAGTCTGTTTAAAGTTGTTTGCTACTGTCTGTGACAATCTCACGTACGTGACAACAATATGACGTACGTTACCTGACTTTAGCTCCAGCACACGTATGTTAACATTACTTGACGTACGTTGATCATAGCAGATTCCCAGTACGTGAATCACAACTGACGTACGTGACTTCTATGTTTGAGTCATCCAGTAGCTTTTGTTTTCAATCCAGAGCATCTTGCGTACGTGAAACTCAATCTTACGTACTTTAGATCAATGTGACGTACGTGACGTTTTACTCTTGCGTACGTTAATGAACACACACGTACGTTACCTTCTTTTGACGTACGTGAAACGTGCTTCAAAGGGTTTCAGTGGCTTCTGTTTGTATTCAGACCCTCTCTAACGTACGTGACGATTTTCTAACGTACGTTAGATGCTTTTGTGACTTGATTTCGCAACTCCAAGCTTTTCAACGTGTTTCTCTTCAACTCAAACGTTTTGCTCTTCATCAAAACCTTTTGCTCATCATCAAAACACATAAGAAACTTATTGTTGATCACCTATGATCCAACCTCCCCCCTCCATCGTCCTCTCTCTCCCAATTCTCTCTCTTTCTCTCTCTTCCCCTCTTTCTCTCTCTCTCCCTCCCTCCTTTTAAAAAATTATTTTTTAATATTAAATTCATAATAAAATATTTAATATTAAATAATTATTTAAATAATCAATTCCAATTCTAATTCGGATTCAATTACAATTCTATATGTTATCTAAATATCAGAACTATGATTCAATTCTAATTCTGTAATCCAAACAGACACTATGGGATTTCTTCTGATTAATTAGCATATTGAGCCTGAAGGAGCGTTACTTGTCAAAGTGTTGTTAAGCACTAGAACAATATTTGATTTACTGTTTTTGATAGTTTGTTGTTCAAGAAGAAGTTGAACTTGTTGATTTCACATTTGGGACAATCAAGTTGCGTTGTATGAATGTATATGGTTAATAATCAACTAGTTTAGAAGTTCGTGCGGTGCATGGGCATAGTATTTTATTTTATTTATTTTATGATTAATAAAAATAATTTAAAATTTAATTAAATTTAAATCATATGAAATAAATAATACATGTAATTATAAAATTTAATTGTTAAGATATAAAAATTATAAAATAATTATGATTGTTAATTTTCATGTATCACCTTTTGATTGGTATACATATTAAGTATATTATAATTTTATTAAATAATTTTTTCATTATGTCAATTCAATCAATTGATCTTAAGTTAGACTGAAGAATATTTTTTCGTATTTGTGTATTTAAATTTTTTATTTTATATAATTGATAATGAATAAATTTTTTTGGAAGCATTACTTTTTTTTCTATTATACAAAATATTTTAGACGAAAAATAGTATGATTTTTTAAATATTTTTTGTTGTAGAATACATCTATATAAAATAACTTATATGGATCAAAATTTATCTAATGATGATAGTAACAATCGATAGTGGCTTGTAATTTTATCTTTAATTGTAAATTATTTCTTACGATGAATTTAAAATATCTTAATTATTTTATTTAAAATATTATTTAAACTATAATTTTTTTAAAAAATAAAAATTAAATATAAAATTAAAACTAATATGTCTCTTGAATATTAAATGAATTTAGCTTACCTTAATTAATTAATAAATTTATAAATAATAAAAGTACATTTAATGTGTTTAATAAATATTAATTAAATTAATTATATAAAAAATTATTTAAAAGTTTATAAATTATCATAAAATTCAAAAAAATTAATGGAGAAATTTTAGAGTGTCTTTTGATCTTCTTTTTTGATCGAATTTAGATACTGTATATAATATGATGATTAATCTTAAATTCTGATACATTTCAAAGTATTACTTTCAAATATTACAAAATATTTTTTAAAAAAAATATTCTGAGACACCTCTAGGTGTTCGGTGTTTTCAATATCTTAATAATTCGAATAAAACATTTGTAGATGATAAAAATTTTACTACCAAGTTTTAGAACTTTTACATATATAAAAATTAAATCTAATTTTATTTATTAATAGAAGAAAGAGTTTGTATTATTAAGTTGCAACCCTTGATGATTACATTGAATATAGAAAATTTAAAGGAGTGTTTGATTTGTGCGTTGGAAATAAAGCTATTTGATTAAATAAAATTATTTGATCGAATAAAGAATTTTGCACTAAACATTTTAAGTCAAAGGACGAAAATATGAAACGTTTTTATCTTAAAATACGACAATTACATTGATTATCGCCGTTATTTTTATTAATTTATTATATATTTCATAGTCCTTGGAAGACTATTTTTATGCTTGAACTAAATTATTATACATATAATTACAAAATTTAATTGTTAAAATATAAAAATTTTAAAATAATTATGATCGATAGTTTTGATGTGCGAAATTTTGTCCGGTATACATATTAAGTATGTTATAATTTTATTAAATAATTTTTTTGCTATGTCAATTAAATCAATTGATCTTATGTTACACCAAAGAGAAATTTTTTGTATTTGTGTATTTAAATTTTTATTTTATATAATTTATAATAAACAAAAAATTTGGAAGCGTTTTATTTTTTTATATTCAACAAAATAATTTAGATGAAAAAAATAGTATGGTTTTTTAATATTTTTTTTGTATAATGCATCTATAAAAATTAACTTATATGATTCAAAATTTATTTAATAATGGTAATAACAATCACTAGTGGCTGTAATTTTATCTTTAATTGTACATTGTTTCTTTTAATGACTTAAAAATAAATTATTTATTTTATTTAAATTATTATTAAAACTATAAATTTGTTTAAAAATTAATTATAAAATTAAAACTAATTATATGTCTCTTGAAATTTTCTCATTAATATTTAAATTAAATTTTAATAATAGATTATTAAATGAACTTAACTCACCTTAATTAACTAATAAATTTATACATAATAAAAATACACTTAATGGGTTCATTAAAAATTAATTAAATTAATTATCTAAAAAAATATTTAAAAATTATAAATTATTATAAAATTTAAAAAATAAATAGAAAATTTTTAAAAAATATCTCTCTATTTTACTCTTTATTTAAAATACTATAATATATACGATGATTATCAACCATCTAGCAAACTTCCATTTGTCAAAGAAAACGTACGGATCACAATGCCTTAAAAACGTGCTTACCAACCACAATTAAATACTATAATACATTTTTTTAAACGTACGGATCACAATTAATACTTTTTTTTTCTTGATATATACTACTCCCTACACAAAAGCCAAAGAGTAATCGTCATTGTGCAGGTTGCCATATTTACTAAAATAATTTCTTAGTTGTCAGACAACTATTCTAATTAAGTTTGAGTCAACCTATCCAACAGTTTACACGCACATTTATTTGATCGCTATACATTTTTTTTTCTCTCTTGCAACTTCACTTCTTGAGAGTTACTCAAACAATAAGGTCAATGAAATATATTGGTTAGAAATTAATTTCAACCAAACAGACTTATACTTTTACGATCCCACCTTCTCATTTTTTCTTAAAAAATGAGATAGATTGGATTATTTTGTGAGATTGAATTAAAACCAGTTGTTTTAATAACACGAAAAAAAACAAAAAGCTTGAGAAGTTTTGTTTCATAAACAATGGAATGAAACAAAAAATCCTTGGCCAAAAAGAAAAAATAAAGAACGAAATAAAAATATATAAACAAATCTTATTTTATATGTATTACTCTGCTGTAACTTTATAATTTTTTGTACTAGTACAGGCTACCAAAAATGTATAGAGATTATCGGTTATGAAGTGGGTTCGGACCACTAGGGACTTCTCTGAAAGAGACTCCATGGAAGAACTTAGGAGTGTGCTTTGAAGCCTTGAGAATGGCAGAACGGCTTCTCAGAAACATAGGAGAATAAACGGTTTTTGAGCCTTCTTCAGCTTCTCCACTGTTATTATCTTTGTGTTACGGCAGGTGGTACCATGAACTAGTGCAAGCACCATCAAAACGACAAGAAACAGGTGAGAGTTTTTAATTCTCATCATGGTGAACTATTGGTTGGGGAAATAAGTTAGACAATTGGAGTTTGATCAGAGGGAACAAAGTGAATGATGCAATTCTATCTGTGAGTAGGCAGGTTCGTTAGAAGTTTATTTATAAGGGAAGAGGAGGGGCTTCAGTTTTGAAACATACCAACAAAAAGCAGCAGTTGACATTTTGTTTCATATTCAGTACAAAAATTCTTTGGATTTTGGAAATGTAGACTTTTTCTTTATTCTCTTTTTATATTTTTGGTTGCAGGCACATCCATGCGTTCAGACAAATCACAAAGGTTGACTTGGAGAGGTTAACTTAAGAAATGAGGCCTTGTCACTTACGAGCACGTACACCTCATTTTAGTGCCACGTTGCCGATGACTTCTCTCTTGTTTTGGATTTAATCAAGGTTTATCTACTTGTTACTTCCGCAAAATTATAAGCTAAAGAGTAGTTCTGTTTTTTTTTGATAGGTTTGTTTATTAGTCCCAGGCAAAGAAGTTATAACTTTTAGTGTTTTTCAAAGCTCACGAGTAGGGTAGTGTAGCTTAGTTGAAAAATAGTAACCTTTGTACGTATAAATGAATGAAATAAGAGATTTGAACAGAACTTATTTGTATTTATTGTTCTGCTGTAACTTTATCTCTGATTCCTGAACTAGTACAGGCGATCAAAACATGTGTAGATTATGGGTTATGAATTGGGTCCGGACCAGTAGGGACTTTTCTGAGAGAGACACCACGAAAGATATTGGAGTTTCTTGTGCCCTCCGAAAGCTTGAGAATGTCAGAACGGCTTTTCAGAAATATAGGAGAATAAATGGTTTTTGACGCTGCTTCAGTTTCTCCACTGTTATTGTCGTCTTTGATGTTTCCGCAGGTGGTGCCATGGACTAGTGGAAACACCGTCATGACGACTAGAAACAGGTGAGAATGTTTAGTTATTGCCATGGTGAAATATTGAATGGGAGACTTTGGTAGACGACAGTGAGAGATATATGAGAGGGAACAAAGAGGTTTTTGTTGCTTCTGTGATTAGGCAGGTCTGTTACAAGTTTTTTTTTACCATGGTTACAAGTTCGTTTATAAGGGATGAGGAGGGACTTCAGGTCTGATAAATTCTTAGGAAATGCGCTGCTGAAGATAAAAAATAAAAACATGCAAGTATCTTGAAAGATTTTGTTTATTTTTTGGATAAAAAATGAGTAATAATATCATTATTATCTTGCATGATTTTGTCTATAAGTTTCGGGAATTTCTTAGCTTCACTTAGTGTATGGCAAAAAATCATACATAACCCAATAAAAAGAGAGAAATTTCATTAGGATCCACTCTGACTATACTTCCCAATGAAAAATCTCTCTTCTTATTGACTTAGTGTATGATAAAATTACCAAGAATTTCAGTCACAAAAGTTGACCCTTTAAGCCCATTTGGCGCTCCACCTATCCAAATTTAATTTTAGAGTCATTTATAGTTACATTACATGACACGAAGCCTTTGAAAATGCTCAAATATTAAGAATATGTTTGAATTGTTGTTGTTGTGAATTTTTTTTAATATCACTATAGTTAAAATAAAATAACTGTTTGGTAAAAAAAATATAAAAAGCTGTAGATAGAGGCAAAACTATTTTGTAGTGTAGCAAGAATTATTCTTATAAATTATTTATGTAATAAAATTATAAATAAGAAAATATATATTGATATGAAATTATTAAAAAATTAATATAATATTTGGTTTTATTTCAAATATAAATATCAGTATTATAATTGATTAATATATCACATAAAAATTTACCCATCAACAATAAAATATATTTTTATCTAAATATAATATAATTTTTTACTTTATAAAATAATATAAAATATTGTGCTTGAAAGTAATTTTTTATTTTTTAGTAAGCATTAAATACCTTCTTTGTGAAAAAGTTTCTTTTCCCCCAAAAATTTTGTTGCCAAAATCTACGATTGAACTTTACTAAATACTCAAAATTGTGGTTGGCTAATACAAATTGCTATAATTTTTACAAATAGTAATACAAAACGGATCCTAAAACAAATGACATAAAGATTGAGTTGATTTGGGCCAAGTTTCTGATTAACACATATTAAGTCATTTTGCAGTTTCTTATTCGATAATACCTGCTCAAGCCAGCAGAAACGATATGGTGTGATCAGCTTGCGGGCTTCTCCATTGAATTAAGACATATGACACAAGAGAATGATATTAAATAAAACAAATTCGTACACAATTTTTTGTCGTATCGGCTATTTGAGTTAGGCCAAGTTGGCATTATATGTTAATCTACTTATTAAACTGTGTCGACGGTACGACTTAACATTTGCCCACTCTATATCATCTTACATATGTCATAAACAAACGTAACAAACTCAACCTTTTTTTTATCGATGAAATAGGAGAATTAAGAGCGATCGATAAATAATATATTTTTAGTGACGTGATCATGCAGATTTTACAAACTCAACTTCTCTTGCTTTAAAGAAAAAAACAAAAAACTCACTATAGTTTTCAAATTTGAAGTTGGTGACAAGTTTTGTACACTTTTGGACTTACTAACCATGAATTAACCAAAGAGGAATCCTAAAAGGCCGCAACGATGAGTTGGTACCGACAATTGGAATAAATATAATTAAACCGTATCATAAACAAAAAATATATATAAAAATTTAAAAACTAAGTGGATTTTTTTGGAAAAAAAATGAAGCCTCATTTTTATAAATATTTTGTTGTTTTACTGTCTAAGTCGTAATTTCCCCAAAATAATATAGTCTTATCATTTGTTTTGCGTCTAACATTAACAGGTAGCCACTGTTTCTGTGGGAAACAAAAAATATGTTATATTTAGTTGAAAAAATAATTTTCAACACTTCTGGCTAATAATTTCAATCAGGCTTTGAAAGTTGGCTTTTAATGTGATTTGAAAGATGGGAGATGAAACGAAATTGTCTTTTGAACGTTTAGCTTAGACTACAATTAATATAGTAATCAATTAATTATTTATTTTAATTAAGGATTAACAGGAAAAGTGAGAACAAATTATCTTAAACTGTAGAGTAAATTGACTTCTCAAATTCTAAAAAATGAGCCTAGTTTTCATTATGTATATATAGATATAAATTCCAGTCCGCTTTCATTAATTAGCTTTTGGCCATGGCCAATCGGCCATCCCTAAAATTTCTCGATGATCATAATGCATCATGTGCCCGTCACGCGATGGAACCGTCCTGCTATTGACTTGTTTGAGTTGTAGTTCCTTTCAGCCTGATTAGCCAAGATTCTGAAACTGATTGTTGCTAATAAACAAGGAGGCATGGTTGCTTTGTATACATGCATGATCCTCAATTTGAAAAGGAGGGAAAAGTTTGGAACCTTTCAGACTAAGAAGTCAACCCTTCTTAATTAATTTCTTAAATGTTTCTTAGTTAGTTCTGTCAGCAATCATCAAAACCCTTCTTCCTTAACTACTACTGCATCATCATATTCACAGCAAACATGCTTTCAGGACACTGATGAAACATCATAAAATCGCTTAGACGAATAATTCTGACAGAATTTATCATAATTATAAACGACGCGACCGCAACTTTTGATGGAACATGCGGTCTAATTGTCTTAACACTAATCTAAATTTGGTTCGTGGAAAGCATGGCCAAAGAAAACCTGTATCCGGGATCTTTCCTATTATTATCTTGCCATTATTTTCGCGAACCAAGCTAGTACATTTTCCTGACAGCTAAAGAACAGTACAGAACTGTCTAAAATTCTATAAAAGGAAACAAAACTGCGATCAGTTGTGAAGAGGATTTGGGCCTCCTGGGACAAGTTTGTCATATGATGCACCATGCAATGGCGTAGCCTGGTAACGTCTGACTTGAACAGAGCGAGAAACAACAGATAGATGCTGAGAAAATGGAAAAGACAACCTGGAACCTACTCTTTGTTCCCGTTCAGCATGAATAGGCCAGTCGATATGCCTGCAATTAGAAATATGGACTAAACATAGCAGGATTATTAAGAGTGTGAAGGTTCTCATGATGTTTCCGGATGATGCAAAGATTGAGCTTCACAAAGGACAAAAAGGAGCTGCAGAAATTCAGGAAAATTTTCAGTATTTTTGGACTTGTATAGCATGAGTGAAGCATGCTCGGTATATATAAGGGATCAAGTAGCTCTTGATGAATAAAATAGATCCAAGTTTGACAAGTAGCATTTTTGTTGTTATGTCAATTAGGCTGCAACTGTTGAACAGTAACATTTGAATTAATGACGTAACTTATCTTTATTACTAAACATGCCTCATATTCATAGTCATAAATAATTGAATTCAAGTCAACACCCTGAAGCAATTAATGAATAACCTCAGTGAGATCATATGGCAATTAATGATCAGATTTTTAATTCTGCAGATGAAGACAACTTACAGTGACATGAACGACCAGTCGTCAAAAGTAATCCATGGTCTTTTCTGGGTAGCAATGGTTTTCCTTTTTAGCAAGCGACCTGTCGTCTGAAGCAGATGACTCGTCATCCATACAGGACTCCTGGCCCGTATGCAGGTCTACCTACAGAATTAATTTGACGACTGGTCGTCCATCTGTAAGCAAGGTAACTAGGTAGGTGCCTAAACAGAGTACGCTTTTTTTGGAATTATATACCGCTTAACTTAAACCTTCTTTGCTCTTGATTCTTCAAGTAGTAACTGCACTTGGCAATCGCTCTCCCCTGAAATTCATGTGTATCTCAAAGTCCATAACTTCTGCAACTACAAAACTATAATTGCGTTTATTGCAAGCCATGTTCTCAATTAGGCAACCATAGAGAAATACAACAGGCACCTCTGATATCAATTTATTATTTATGACAAATAAGGTCTGCAACAAAAGTATTCTACATCCAAAAAGCAAACTAAACATGCAAAGAGTAAGTCATGAATTAACTTCTTTTTTGTCCAACCCATATCATCTCCATCAGATTTTCTTTGTCTGAAATGTGACCTGGCATTTGAACTCAGACATCACTCCTCCTTGGTTTCACCTACAGTTGAAGTTTCCTCAGCTCCAGCACTTGATGGACCATCTTCAGCAGGCTTAACAACATCAACTTCTTTAGTTTCAACGGTTTCACCATTGGAGGCTCCCTCGGTCACAGGAACGTCCTTCTTTATTGTTCCTACTTTAACGTACTTGC
>CAODLS010484213.1:0-12000 GCA_948243855.1 Flueggea neowawraea | reverse complement strand
ACATTGGCTATCCTGTTTAATATCCATGGGAATAACATGTTTTGTTCATTTTGGTTTGTGCCATAACTCCTTTCTTTACATCACCAATAAGGCAACCTTCTTTATTGAAGTGCAAACCATAACCCTTCTCAACAAGTTGGTAAACACTTAACAAATTTTAACAAATACTAGGAGCATAAAAAATATCAACTATGAAATTTAGAGAACCATGATTCATTCAATCTAATTTCAATTTTACCTTTGTCCTAAACTACAATTTTCGTTATGTCACCAAGCTTCACGTTACTACGATAGTTCTTGTCAAGTTCTAGGAACAAGTATTTCTTTCCAAGGATGATTGATGTAACTAGTATCCAACACCTATTGGTTGTCTTGTCTACAATTTTTGGACTAGCATTCAACAATAAAGTCTCAATGGTGTCATCTTCATGCTCAACAACATTAACATAATTTTGCTTGTTGCTTTGCTTATTTCGACATTCATTTCTGTAATGTCCATATTTGGACATTCATTTCTATAATTTCAATATTTCTTGCAATTGTAACACTGAATATCTGACTTGTAGTTACATTGGAAGTGTCCATATTTGTGGCAATTATGGCACTAAACTTTCAATCGATCTTGGTTATTATTCGAGTCATCTTCTTCATTATCATCCATTTGCCTTGGGTTTCTTCGTCCACCTCAACCTTGGCCTCTTCCTCTATTTCTATAAGATCCACCTCTTATGGTGGACTCTCTTTTGTTTCCAATGCCCTTGCCTTTCTTCAAGTTGACTTGAGCCTTATCTTTTCAGTACCTTGATAAGATTTCAACAAAATTTTCCAAGTTTCTTTTGCTTAATGAAAATTAATAATATTTTGAAAAGCATTTAATTCTACACATTGAAATAAATAATGTAGTGATTGATTATTCTATTTTTAGGCATGTATCTACTCTGTAGTTAAAGCAATTCCATCTTTGGGTTCGTTATATCCCTTATCTACAACATTGCAAATTCCAAGGTGCTTCAAAAAAAATTTCATTTGAACTTGCCATGATCGAAATTCTGATTTACCATTGAATTTAAAAACTGGACATGGAACATACTGAGTATTGTTGGTCATTCCTTGACGTATATGAAATATCCCTCCCGTTCCGATCAATTCTCTATAGCGTTTCGATCAAGTCGGACAAGTTCTTTAGTGGAACGTCATTCGATTTCGAATGATCTCAGTTATGATTTGATTCTCAAATGTTGGGATGATGTTTGAATATTTGAAAGAGGTTATTTTTGTAAGGTTGGCTGTCGTCAAACATCGGGAATGATCCGACACGCGTTCGGAATCAAAGGAAGTTGAGGAATGTTGTCTGGAGTATGCTGACGTACGTTGGAAATTTATGAAACATACGTTAACTAAAATTCTTGCACAACGTACGTTGTGGGAAGATGACGTAGGTAAGGCAAGCAGAACTCACATACGTGAGCTGAGCTTCTAGGATGATCAACGTACGTTGTGATTTTGGGACGTTCGTCGTGAAGTTATGTTTTCGAAACAGAAGCTACTGGACACGTTTTTGACCACGACAATGTATGTTGTACACTTTATAATGTACGTTGTGACACCAAGACGTACGTTGCATGATAGAATAACGTACGTTGCCTTTGAAAATATCACAACAGTGCGTTTCGATCTGTGGTCGTTTAAAACTTGTAAAACTCGTCTGAAACTCTCATTTTTCACACTCTCACTCTCTGAGATCGATTGTTTCTACCTCCCATTGGTTCCCCAGTGTTCCTAAACATTTGTGGAGATAAGATTTCAATTCTAATCACCTATTTTCATCCATTTCATGCATTAAATTTTAGAAATCTGTTTTTCGTCGAAATTGAAATATGTTTCGAATTTTTGCATGATTCTATTGAAATGGATGTTGTAGGTTGTTAGATTATGGTTGTTGGAGGTTAGATTAACATAAATGTAGTTTGAAATCAGAAGAAATGATGAGTTATTGTCATGGCTAGGGTTAGATTCGGGTTTAACCATTTTGTGATGATTTGGTTATTTCTTTGACGAAATTGTTCATGGATTAATGTTCTTGAGGTTGAGGTGAACTCATAGGTATATTTGGTTTCGATTTTTGTAGGCCGAATCGAGAGTTCGATGTTTTTTTAGAATAAAGTTCTGATATTGGGATTTTCGTAATTTTGGGAAGTTGACACCCAGATTGTAAATTTGTAAAAATTGGAATAAATTTGTAAATTTTGGAAATTTATGGTAATTTTATAATTTTGAGAAAATTAGTTAAAATTGTAAATTCGGAGAGTTAGGGAGCTAGTTTGAGGAATCTGACTACTTGGAGTAGTCATTTGTATATTCTCGGACTCGAGGGACTAGTTTATAATTTACAAGATTTGAGGACTAAAATGTAATTTTACAAAAGTCGGGGATCAAATCATAATTTTACATAGATTTGGATTGTTGGGCCGTGAGTGCTAGATCTTCGATCGAAATAGGATTTCTTACGCTAACGGCGTTTGAGTCTGCATCTGTATTTCATTCATGTTCTGTTTTGCTACAGTCACCGTGTTTGATCTATTGTGAATATTTGTTTCAGCTCAGTTGATTTTTGAGGTGACCAGCCATCGACCGGTGCTCAGCGATTCAGAGTTTGGAGGCTCGACATCCAAGTGAGTGGATGACAGCTTTAGACACATAGGTTGTGCCTCTTCCAATTATACCATTTTGTTGTGCTATCACCTTAGCATGAAACCAGAATAATTAAAGGATTGATAATCCTAAAATCTGGTCTATGTGAGGACTTGTCTGTTATTGAATGTTTTTGGAAAATTATTTGGTTTTTGAAAAAGAGTAGTGATACTCTGTTTTGAAAGATTTTGCGCTTTGACGAAAGATAAATTGTTTTTGAAATAATATAATTTGATTATTTTATATTGTGGTATATTTTGGAAATAAATTCTGAAATTCGTTTTTGGTAAAAGGATTGACTGTTTTGCATACTTTTTTTGTATACCATGTCATTATGGATTTGAGAATATTGAAATGAATACATTGTTACTACTTCTGATAAATATTTTGGATTTCAATATATAAATTATATGTTATATATCGCATTGTTTTTTATAAACCGGACGCATGACCGTTTGCTATTGGATTTAAATATACTATGTAAATGTTTTGGAGACGGGACACCTATGCTACGGGGTTCGTAGCGTTTTGTATACCAAGGTATTGTTATTGGCCTAGCTACCAGGGTTGTCGGTAGCCATGTGTCCTGACGAGGGCGCATGATTTATTATTGGATCAGTGACAGAGTCCACGATCATTATTGCGGTGGTAGTGGCACAGATCACACCACGATTGTTTCTGGTCCCTTATCCATGATATATGTTTTTAACTCTGGTATTTATAGAATACATTTTGATTTTAACGGTGGTGGGGAAAACCTATAATATCCCGCTTATTTTAGCCGAAATCTAGTAGTATTCTGAAGTGATTTCCAGTTGGGATGTTGACCTTTGAGTTTGAGGGTTGTGCTGTGTGTGTTTTGCACGTTGGAGTCATCCATGTGCTTAGTACAGGGTACTGTACACGTAGTAGAGGCCTGAAACCTGACCGTGAATGTGCGTTGAGTGCAACATACACTGGAGGTCATCTACGTGCACAGTACTGAGTACTATGCACGTAGACCAGAATGAGTTGGCCGAGAGCCTTGCTTAGACTGTGTGCATTGTATAGGTGGATGTGCACATTGTTCATCCTTTGGGTGTGACCCGTGAGCATGCTGAGGCCTTCTACGCATACAACAGAGGGTGGAACACACGTAGATTGTAGATCTGAATGAAGGGCTTCAAATCTGCCATCTACGTACATTGTGTGGAATGCTACCTACGTAAAGCACGGTGCTACGTACACAGAACCCCTCCTGTGCACGTGGATGTGTTTTTCTGGGAGATTGTGGGTGGAAAGCAATATGTCAGTCTGTGAGTCTATAAATACCCTTATCTACCATTCATTCGGTCACAACTTGTCTCAACCATGAAGACACTTTCTCACTTACTTCTCTTTGATTTTCTTGGATTCTCCTTGCTTCTACAACGAATCTAGAGGCAAGAATCATCCATTAATCTTTTATTTTCTTTGATTTTTGTTGCATTTTGGGCATTCTAGAGTTTCGATCAAACTTAGGATTTGGTTCGGATCTTTCCATTTCTGATGAAATACGAGTTAATGAGAGTTAGATTATGGTTGTTTGGGACTAGTAGCTTGAAGTTTAATCATCGGTTTCATGGGATTTGGCGTTTGAACCAAATGGGTTTCTCTACAACTAGGGTTTCAGGTTTTTACTAGATTCTTGTCAAAACTGGCGTTATTTCTGATGTATCTTGATAGATATGAGTTAGAACTTCACAGATTTGCATTGCGTTAAGAGATTTGACTAGTTATTCGGCATGGGTCTTAGAAGTCTGAGATTCGTAGTTGAGATTTAGAAAGATTTCGACTTTGTTTGTGGAGTTGGAGGACGAATCCATGTTTAAGAGATTGATTTGAGTTAATGAGATATGCTTGGTTCCGTTGGGGATCGAATGGAGTATGATCTTGGCTTGGAAGTGATGGATTCACTTTTGTTTGTTTAGGCGACTTTGAGAGTTGCATTTGCATTTCATATCATGCATTTAGGTATTTGCCACAGTACCGCATTGTGATATTTGTGATGTGTTATGTGTACAGCTTCTTGTCCTTGCTATCGAGATCAGCCACCGACTAGTGGGACTTTACTGGTGCTTTGGCTTGGATTGTCAGGTGAGTGAGTAACAGCTTCAGACACATTGGTTGTGTCTCGAACTCTATTTACTTGTTTTTGATGTGTTGGATATATGTATCAAAAAATGACTAATCTAAGGGATTGGTTGAGATAAAAAAAATGGTTATTTGTGAAATAATCGGATTTGGATTTGAAATGGTATATATGTATTATATATCGTTCATATGATTTAAAGTGTTGGATTGTATGATATGATTTTGTACTATATGATAGTACGTTTTGGTTTTCGATAGGGGACACATGTGCTACTAGCTCTGTAGCCTTTGGTATACCAATGTCTGATAAAGCCCAGCAGGGTTGTCGGTAGTCACGTTGTCCTGATCCGGCACATGATCTGTTATGGTGGAGGCGAGTCCCCATTGATATGGCTGGTCCATATCACGCATGTTTAGTCCCTTATCGCCTGTATATGTTTTGACATGAAAATAAATGATTTAAAATCTTAAATGATTTTAATACGCCTTGGTGCATGTTGTTTTTTGTGATTGCAAATGGTTTCGAAATGGATTTTCGAAAGGCTATTATTATATATCGTATATATTTACATATATTATGAATACTGCTTGTGGTATTTGCAAACTGTTTTCAAAATAGACTCTGTGAGGCACGTATGAGGTGCTTGGAGTATTATTCCTCACTGGGATTCACCCCTGTTTTTTTTTTTTTGTGGATGATTCTATCTTCCAGGTGCACAGATTTTGGCTTCGGCGTTTATTCCGTATCTTGGACACCCATGAGGAGACATCTTGGTTAATGATGCCTATTGTTCGGGCTTTTTTTATTTTGTAGAGCTTCGTACCAGATTACTGTGGGGTGTTGGATTGTATGTATACTATGATATATTTATTGTATTTGATTTTACCAGAGTATATGGCTTGTATACATTTGGCTTATATTTATATATTGAGTTATATATAAATTATTTTAATTATAAAATATTTTTCCAATAAATATTTTAGAAATTAAATGATGGGTAAAATTCGGAATCTTTGGAAGGCTTGTACAGGATGGGTCGGGCTTCCATAGACGGTCCGCCTCATACGCTGATCATGGTCCCGGGAATGGGCCGTGACAAAGGTGGTATTAGAGAGTTAGGTTCGTGTAGTTTGGGTCTGGTGTAGAGCTTAGGTATCTTCGATCGAGTTAGTGCGATTTGCTTCTGTGCATTCTTTGATCTCTGGCTCGGTACTGTGGCAACCACTTGCATATTGATATTGCATACGCAATTTGTTGTTGTATATATGGATCATCCACACAATAGAGGTCGTGGGAGACCTATACGACAACCTGTTGATGCTGCTGAGTATTCTGTAGCCGACCAGTATGAGGCGGCTGCTTTACCTGAGATTGCGGCACCACAGCCACAGCCAGCGCCTGTTGGTCAGACGGATGTGTTAGAGAGATTTACTCTGGTTTTGATGAGAGTAGAGGCACTATTAGTTGGTCAGGCTGCTGGAGGCCAGACTATTCTTCCTGTTGCAGCACCGCCATTACATCCACTTCAGCCTGAGGCAGTTGCAATACCTGCACCTACGACAGTTCCCACAACAACTCAGTCTGATGTTGAGTCTTGACTTGTGAGGTTTATAAAGCTATCTCTGCCTAAATTTTAGGGTAGATTGGGGGAGGACCCTCAGGACTTCACATTTATAGTGGAGCAGTGTTTTGAGGCCATGGAGCTTATAGATGACACTGTGAGAGTGAGGTTGGCTTCATTTCTACTAGGTGGTCAAGCTGCCAGATGGTAGCAGGACCAGAGGTCACGTAGAGTGTTCACGTGGGAGGAGTTCAAGGATGAGCTCACTTTGTTTGTTCTTCCTCTGAGCAAGAGGGACATAATAGTAGACTAGTTTAGTGAATTTCATCAGGAATCGGGTATGTCCGTCAGTGAGTATGAGGATAGGTTTCGAGAACTGAGCCGATATGCTCCTATTGAGGCTCATGGTGAGGAGGCATTGGCTAGGAAATTTTTGAATGGGTTACTCCTAAATATCAGGAGGGTAGTGACAACTCAGAGCTTATCTACCGTGTCGCAGATATCTGAGGATGATAGACAACCTAAAGAGCCCAAGAGGGCAAAGACTGATAGTTCATCAGGCGGCCAACAGAGCCGGGGACAGAGTGAGATGTCAGAGTATAGACATAGACGTTCCTCTAGAGGTCAAGGCCAGAGGCAGGGACACGTATCTCAGAGTGCTAGTGTAGCACAATCAGCGAGGCATGCTGAAGGACAAAGTTTTTGAGGTTCACGTCTGCTTTGTAAGACGTGCGGGAGTAGACATTCAGGGGCTTGTAGTAGGACAACATGCCTTTGTTTTTGTTGTAGACAGTCAGGGCATAAAGTGGTTGAGTGTCCTGTAAGGCGTGGCATAGTATCACAGACTGTGCAATCAGTGATCGGAGGTATAGGTAGTGGCACGGTAGGTTCAGAGAGTCGTAGCCAGACTGGATAGGGTACAAGCCGTGCGTAGATCAAACAGAGCAGTTCTGCTACTGGAGGGCAGGTTCGAGTGTACCATTTGACTCGTCAGAAGGCACATACCTCCAATGCTGCAGTTACTGGTATTCTTTTTATTTTTGATACTTCTGCTTATGTATTATTTGATACTGGTGCATCACATTCGTTCATCACTCCGCATTTTGTCAAGCGATCGGGATTATTACTACGTCAGTTAGACAAGTTGCTAGAGGTTTCATCACCTCTGGGCAGCAAGTTAATGACTGATTTTGGAGTTCAAGATTGCATGATCTCATTTGACGAGCATGAGTTGGCAGTTGATCTCATCTTACTGGATGTGGGTGAGTTTGATGTAATCCTTGGTATGGATTGGCTTTCGAAGTGGCATGCTACTATGGATTATTTTGCCAAGAGAGTATATTTTCGACCGCCTGGTCAGATAGAGTTCTACTATCAGGGCAAGCGAGACAATGTTGTTCGGGGTTATTTGTCAGCTGCTAGAGCAGAATGAATGATTCGCTGAGGTTATGAGCCGTATCTAGCTTTTGTATTTACTGAGTCCGCAGGACCAGAGTTGGGAGTGAAGGATGTACCGATAACTCGAGAGTTCTCATATATGTTTTCTGAGGAGTTACCGGGACTTTCACCTAAATGTGAGATTGAGTTCGCGATAGAGGTACAACCTGGTACCGACCCGATATCGATTCCACCGTATCGAATGGCACTAACAGAGTTGAAGGAACTGGAGACCCAGTTGCGAGAATTGTTCGACAAGGGATTTGTTCGACCAAGTGTTTCACCGTGGCGTGCTCCAGTATTGTTTGTAAAGAAGAAGAACGGTAATCTTCGTATGTGCGTTGACTATCGCTAGTGGAATAAGATGACAGTTAAGAACATATATTCGCTTTCGATGATAGATGATTTGTTTGACCAATTGCACGGAGCGCAGTGGTTTTCTAAGATTGACTTGAGGTCGGGATATCACCAATTACGGATTAGAGGGAAGGATATTCCCAAGAGAGCTTTTCAAACTAGGTATGGACATTATGAATTCTAAGTGATTTCGTTTGGTTTGACTAACGCGCCTGCGACATTCATGGATTTGATGAACAGAGTGTTCAGGCCATACCTGGATCGATTTTTCATCGTGTTTATCAATGATATATTGGTGTACTCGAGGAGTACAGAAGAGCACGAGGATCACTTGAGGTCAGTCTTGCAGACTTTGCGATAGCATCAGTTGTATGCTAAGTTCTCAAAATACGAGTTTTGGATTGATCAAGTGGCATTTTTGGGACACGTGGTGTCTAAGGAGGGGATTATGGTAGATCCGAATAAGGTAAATGAAGTACTCGAGGAGTACAGAAGAGTACGAGGATCACTTGAGGTCAGTCTTGCAGACTTTGCGAGAGCATCAATTGTATGCTAAGTTCTCAAAATGCGAGTTTTGGCTTGATCAGGTGGCATTTTTGGGACACGTGGTGTCTAAGGAGGGGATTATGGTAGATCCGAAGAAGGTAGAGGAAGTACTCCATTGGGAGAGGCCTAAGACCGCTACTGAGATACGAAGTTTTCTTGACTTGGTCGGGTATTATAGGAGGTTTAACCAGGATTTTTCTAGGATCGCAGCACCTATGACTCAGTTGATGCAAAAAGGAGTTAAATTTGTTTAGTCTGATAGATGTGAAGATAGCTTTCAAAAGATAAAGAGGTGTTTAACGAGTGCTCCAGTGTTAGTGTTGCCATCAGGCTCTGGGGGATTCGCAGTATACTATAACGCCTCGAGAGTGGGTTTAGGTTGTGTGTTGATGCAACATGGCAATGTGATTGCCTAAGCCTCAAGACAGCTTAAGAGGCATAAGCAAAATTACCTGATACATGAGTTGGAATTGACAGCAGTTGTGTTTGCACTTAAGATTTGGAGGCATTACTTGTATGGAGAGACTTTTGAGATATTTACAGATCATAAGAGTTTGAAGTACATTTTTGGCAACGAGATCTGAATTTGAGGCAAAGACGTTGGTTGGAGTTGCTAAAAGATTATGATTGTACTATATCATATCATCCTAGCAAGGCTAACGTCATAGCCGATGCTTTGAGTAGAAAGTCGATGGGGGAGTTTGGCTCACATCGCAGTTAAGAGACGACCTGTAGTGTCGAAGCTGCAAAAACTGATGGAGAACGGAGTTGAGTTGCAGTTTGATGACTCTGGGGCTTTACTTGGGCATGTGGAGGCGAGGCCTGTATTATTGGATCATATTCGAGAGTTTTAGAAGGAGGATTCTGAGATTCAGGGATTGGTCAAAAAATTTAGATCATCTAATGTTTCAGGGTTCAGTGTTGATGATTTGGGAGTCCTTTGGTTTGGACTGAGATTGTGCATACCATCGTCTGGTGGGCTACGCGAGGAGATTATGACTGAGGGTCACAACTCCATATATTCTGTACACCCGGGGTATATCAAGATGTATCAGGATCTTCGTGAATTCTATTGGTGGCCAGGGATGAAGAAGGATATAGCTGAGTTTGTCAGCCGATGCTTGACTTGTCAGCAGGTGAAGTTTGAGCATCAACGTCCTTCAAGGTTGTTGCAGCAGATGCCTCTTCCCGAGTGGAAGTAGGACTGCATCACCATAGATTTCGTGGTTGGACTACCAAAGACGTCTTCGGGGTATGACTCGATTTGGGTTATTATGGACCGATTGACGAAATCGACACATTTCTTGCCTATCAAGACTACACATAGAGTGGCACAGTTGGCAAAATTGTACGTCGATCGGATTATATGCTTACATGGTGTGCCAGTTTCTATAGTGTCTGACAGAGGACCGCAATTTACATCCAGTTTTGGCGTAAACTTTAGGACGAGTTGGGTACTCGACTGGATTTCAACATTGATTTTCATCTACAGACAGATGGGCAGTCCAAGCATACGATTCAGACCTTGAAGGATATGTTGAGGTCGTGCGCTGTGGATTTTGACGGGAGTTGGGATTCTCACTTGCCATTTGTTCGAGCATAGAGATGGTGCCTTACGAGGCAATGTATGGTACAAAGTGCAGATCTCTCTTATGTTGGGTCGAGGCTGAAAAGAGAGAGCCATTGGGGCTAGATCTTATTTTAGAGACTATTGAGAAAGTCAGGCTAATCCAACAAAGGATTCAGACTACTCACAGTCGTGAGAAGAGTTACGCTGACCCGAAGCATAAACATTTAGAGTTTGAGGTTGGAGACCATGTATTCCTTAAAGTTTCACCGATGAAGGGTGTAATGAGATTTGGGAAGAAGGGCAAGTTGAGCCCAAGATACATTAGTCCATTTGATATTATTGGCCGAGTTGGAGCAGTGGCATATGAGTTGGCATTACCGCCTTAGTTTGCTTCAGTTCATCCAGTGTTCCATATATCACTTTTGAGGAAGTATGTTCCTGATCCATCTCACGTTCTGGCACCTCAGTCTGTGGAGGTCCGATCCAACTCGTCTTACGATGAGGATCTTGTGAGGATTATTGATCGGCAAGTTAAGAGGTTGCGAAACAAGGAGATTATTTCGGTGAAAGTGATATGGAGACATCATTCTGTTGAGGAGGCCACTTGGGAGGCCGATGAGGAAATGTAGCGTAGATATCCACACCTGTTCGACATAGTTGATCCTTAGATCAGCATGTCTATTTGTTTTTTGCATTCCTTACATTTCATATGCATTTCTGCATATCATGTTGCATACTGGTACGTAGACTGGGTGTTGAGTATACATTGTCTACAGTGCGAGGCTGAGAGCCTAGATTTTGATCATAGGATTTTGGGAATCTGGAGTGATTCTAGATTCGATTTTGTTATTTTGAAATTCAAGGACAAATTTCTTTTGAGGAGGAAAGTATGTAATATCCCGCTTATTTTAGGTGAAATCTAGTAGTATTCAGAAGTGATTTCGAGTTGGGATGTTGACCTTTGAGTTTGAGGGTTGTGCTGCGTGTGTTTTGCATATTGAAGGTCATCTATGGGCTTAATACATGGTATTGTGCAAGTAGTAGAGGCCTGAAACCTGACCGTGAATGTGCGTTGAGTGCAACGTACACTAGAGGTCATCTACGTGCACAATACTGAGTACTATGCAAGTAGACAGGGATGAGTTGGCTGAGAGCCGTGCTTCGACTGTGTGCATTGTATGGGTGGTTGTGCACGTTGTTCATCATTTGGGTGTGACCCGTGAGCACACTGAGGCCTTCTACGCAAACAACAGGGGGTGGAACGCATGTATATTGTAGATTTGAATGAGGGGCTTTGGATATGTCGTCTACGTACATTGTGTGGGATGCTACCCACGTAGAGCATGGTGCTACGTACACAGAACCCCTACTGTGTACGTAGATATGTTTTTCTGGGCGACTATGCGTGAAACGCAACATGTCAGTCCGTGAGTCTATAAATACCCCTATCTACCATACATTCGGTGACAACTTGTCTCAACCATCAGGGTACTTTCTCACTTACTTCTCTGTGATTTTATTTGATTCTCCTTGCATCTAAAACGGATCTAGAGGTAAGAATCATCCATTAATCTTTTCTTTTCTTTGATTTGCGTTGCATTTTGGGCATTCTAGGGTTCTGACCAAACTTGGGATTTGGTTTGGATCTTTCCATTTCTGATGGAATACGACTTAATGAGAGTTAGATTATGGTTGTTTGAGACCAGTAGCTTGAAGTTTAAGCAT
>CAODLS010484190.1:0-16168 GCA_948243855.1 Flueggea neowawraea | reverse complement strand
AGAACCAAGCAACAGAATCTAGGATCCTCACAGTAAAACTTCTCGCAATTTATAGTTCATACAAGAAAGAAACAGGCAACTAAAAATAATTAAACCAGTATTAATTGTTCGATCGATTTGCATGACTCAAAACAACTTATTAATTTTACTGATGTATCCCCTGTTTAATCTACTTATTAAAATACAGAATTAGACAAGATTTGGTATTTTCCACTAAATATCCCCCGGTACACATCTGCTCTTAATCAATAACATCCATTAGGTTGCTTCTCCGTAAACTCTCAATGCAGCAACCATAAACATGGTAAGCCATTTATAGGCTTTCAGATGTATAAACATTGTCTAGTCAAACTCGAAGATATAGCTAAAACCAACTAACTAGGGATTTCCAATGAATTTTCATTAGCACTAATCTTCTTTTCTTTATGTTTGAGCTTAAATTCATCTTGATGTAGAAGGAGCATAAATCATTTTCTCTAGAACAAAACAAAACATATTAGTTCTATAAACATAAATTAAAAACGTCATTCAGTGTCATAAACCTTGGAGTTGCTAATGGTCATCATTTCGTGCATATGCATTATTTTAATTACCATTTCCATACTAATGGTTGCAATTTTTTGAAGCCTCCCGCCGCCCCGCCCCCCCCCTCTCTCCACTCCTGTCCCCCCTTTGAGAAAATTTCAGTATATTGTTTTATTGTTTTTGATGGAATTTTGATAGGATCACAAAACTCAACTCAAGAACAATAGAAATTAAGACTGCAAATGGACTGATTTTTATTGAATATAGGAAGCAAGACAACAATGATCAGTAACAATTAGAAACCAATAAACCAGTAGCTTGAGGCTACCAATCTCCCAAGCCAAAGGCCGAAAACCAATACTCAATACTAATTTCTGATTGACACTCTCATTCCCACTCACTCCTTATATACTACAAAAAACCTAATATACTATGCCAGCTCAACCCCCTAGAATACTCCCTCACTAATATCAATACTAATAATTATATAAACTACTATTATTTAGCTCTAATCCTAGAATCTATCAAATTTGTGAGCCTTTTGCTATAAAATTTACATATCAACACCAGGATGTGTCGACAAAATTGTCAGCTTGGAGACTATTTGATACAGAACTGAGCATAAATTCATATTCTACAGTCATCATTTCCTGATATAAAACAGGCATTGCTCTAAAGTTTTTTGGTTAAGCGTAATGTCTGTAGGAGTTTGATGCAAACTTTATAATACATTTACCCTTTAGATCACTCTTCTAGAATATATAGAATTGATGACAATCAAATTAAGAAAGTTTATTATCTTGATTGACTACATCTACAAGTTGGATTGGGTCAAGGAGTAATGAACATAATCCCCCAGTGATTTATGATGTAAAAGCTGCTTGCTGTTAACAATTTTCCTCAATGATAAATTTTTAGCTATTCTTCAATTATTAAACGTTTAATAAACTGAAACTATCATAGATAGAGTTTTCTGTTTCAAAAGGAACATGAGAATCCACCGATAACAAATAAAGAGGATGCCAGGGGGAACTGCTATTGCTAATATATACTTTACTACTGAATGTCTCAAGTACGACTGCCACCAGAAGAAAAGGTCTCAAATTAGGGACAAGAAAATACATTATTTCAGCAACTGTACAATACAACACAGCATTCTTCTCAACATACATGATAAAACAGCCATAACAAACATGTTCAGAGAAACAGTAAAGCTGCTCATGTGTTAATATCTAAAGCTAGACATAGCCTGGGACCAAACTAAGGGCTCAGAGAAGGAAACTGCATGGGACATGATTCCACACCACTGGATATCTCCAACTACGAGATGAATGGTGCGAAGCAAACCTAAAACTAGAAGTCAGACGTTTTATGTTGTTGGTGTCCTTGATATGGACAGCCAAATCAGTTGCTAGAAGTTGCAGCAGCAAACTGCAGGTCAGAGAGGGAGAGAGTCCGCCAAGGAGTGTTCCGTTCAGGAGTGGTACATTGCAAGTTGATCTTTTACCATGAGGATGCAAGGGTGGAAGATTAGAAGAAGGTGATGATGAGAGAAAACGAGAATCCTCGTTATTGATATTGTTTCTGCGGCAGCTGAAGGATAACCCAGTTTCCACTGCACTAGCATTGGGGTTCGCTGGTCTCATTGATATGTCACTTTCATTATCTTTAGGGTAGTAACTGTAGTTCTCCCAGATATTAGCACGAGCAATTAAAATCTTACGTTTTCTGGAGTAGGGATTTTCTGGTTTGGACAAGTCTTTAATGGAAGGCACAGAGGACATCAGCTAGACTCGTGAAAGACTTTGATTTTCCATGATAAAACTTTGATATGCCTTTCCTGAAATTTTATGCAGCAAATTTTAGAACTCACCAAGAAAAAGCTAAGAAGTTTTGGCGAAGAGGTACTGATTATGAAGAACTTATAAGTCAACTTAGCTTAATTGGTATTTGATACTCAATGGCTTATAAATGGCAATCCCCAAGACTCAGAATGTAACAGTGATATGATCTCTTGATCAGATAAAAGCATTGCACATGCATTATAAACCACCCATATAGATGACATCCATGATGCTCAGACACCATGTAAGATTTTCAGTTTTACACAAAAAATTCTGCCTGTGCTAATTCTCGAATACATAAGAAGATTGTCAATATTTAAATTTAATTCAGGATCTTTTACTAGTTCAGAGCTTGTATTTATGATAACTAACCAATGATAATCACACTACATTAATTTTTTGTTCTGCATTGTCACTAACTAACACCACGAATATCTAGATTCCTACTCTCATTGTGGTCCAAAAGGAACGGCATTGATCTGATAAATAACTTCCCAATTGAGACATTCAAACTGGAATGCCTCATTCCCTTCATGTGAGTTGCGACTTGCCACTATGCAATGGACACAACACTATAAAACTTCATAAACAACATTCAACTAAGGCTTTTCAAGATTCACTACGGCATTGCAAGATTTCTAAGTTTAGCAATGAACACAACCTAAAGCTGAGATATATAAAACAAGAACTTGAAAGGTATATGCCTTCTCCTCACTTCAACAATGACAACCAAAAATGAGAGCAATACAAGAGCTTGAAACAAGATTCTTGACCATTTCACCACTTAGCCATTAAACATAGAACACCGATAACCAACAATCAAAACAGAATTAAAAAACTTTAAAACCATCAAAATCCAATCAAGAACCACAAAGCAAAACACCATAAAGGTACTTACTTGGCAGGCAAAACCTCCTCTAAGTCATTCACAGTATCCAAAGGACCCTTAGCAGTGCTCTGAACATCAGACTCTCCACATTCGTCATCACTATCTTTTCCAATTGAAGATGAACTGCAAGAATCATCCTCCACCTCCTCCTCCGCCGCCACTCTCCACGGGTCTCCGGCGAACACCCCCATAAATCCGTGAACAAACCCAGAGCCTTGCATTGAACCAATCCTCTGTAAAGCAATCGACATAAGTAGGCGAAAAAGATCCGAACTTTATGAAGAAACAGTGAGATAGAGTGTGATAAAAAAGCTAAAATAGCTAAAATGGACGGAAATGGCACATGGGTAGGCTCCAATTACGCAATCGGTGAACTCACAGAAAAGAACAAATAAGTATAAACATGTAATACGTGGATTGGAACTTGGAAGGTGTGGATGAATTGAAATTGGTGATGGGCGCTGGTAGGATAAGGAAATAAATAAATGAAAAAAAGAGGGAATAAATGAAGGCTTATCTAGAAGAGGAAAGGTAAAGAATATTATCCATCCATGTTGTCAGAGGTCAGAGGAAGGGGCGGATTGTGTTTTGTTGTGTGTGCATGTTGTCGGGAAGATATTTTTTTGTTGGTGCTGCGTCCACGGAATATATTATAGCATGTGTAAAAAAAATAAAAAATTTGTTAAAAAATTGATTGATAAATATATTTTTTAAATATTTTAAATTTTAAAAAATAAAAACAAAATAACAAATAATATTTTTTTAACTAAACATAACTTAAAATTTTCAACACTCTGCGTGTATTCTTTGTCATTATAATATTACATTATAAAATAATTTTAATAATAATTGAAAACAATATAATCATCAATAGTTTGAAAAGATAAAGATATATATAATTAAAATAACTTAATTCATAATAATGTAGCACAAAAAATATCTATAATTTGGTGAATGTTTGTTGTTTTTACAAGGTCATTCTTGATTAAATAGGTATGGTTTTTGGACAATAAATATTTATAATTTATAATTTGAGGATAAAATCTGTGAAGGAAGTTTCATTGTCTAATATTCTCTAAGAGATATGTATTCAATATTTGATTGAAATGGGTTTGAGGTCATGGTTTTATTACAGTCGCTTGAAGACATTCAAAAATAGCGACGGAAACCAAAAAATTGTTGACCAAAGACCATAGCAAGAGCATAAATAAACTTTGTTTTGAGAAATTAAGAACTTTTCTATTCCTCATTGTCTAATCTTCTCTAAGAGAATGTTGGCTTGTTGAAGAATGAAGACAGAGGAGAGATGTGTATAATAATGATAAAAGAGAGGGAAAGAGTAATTTTATTATTGTGGAAGGTACAATAGGGGTGTTTAGATTCGGTAGAGCCATTGGTGAGATCAACCATGTCAAACTTGAATTCAAATACCTGCAAACTAATTGAAACAAACACTACAATAGACTCTCTAATCTTCAATCTTGCAACACAATACTAAACAACAACACTACTGCATCCAAGCAAAAACCTAACCAAGATGGTTTCCAACAAAACCATGCAGCAATATCATCCGAGCAATATGAATATTAGTAAAACAGAATTGATATAAATTATCAACATCTAGTCTTCCATCATGTTTCGATCTGTAAAGTTGAGCAAAATACTAATACCAATGTGAACAACATCAACACCACCAAGCATCCAAATGCCATAAGGTCTATAACAAGTACCTGGAACTCACTACTTTCAATTATAGATTGCACTTCTCACTGACATAACAAAAAAATCCAACCAACTGTTACTACTACCCTCAAGTAGGGATGGGTACTTTAGCCTAGTCCGGCCTGAAAAAAATACAGATCTGAGCCACTATTTTTAGGCCCGAGGCCCAACCCTGTTGTCTATATTTTTAAAAAAAATAGGGCCGGGTCTGGGTTTATGGTGAAGTCCGACGGGCCGGTCCGGTTAAATATATTATATATTTTTATATATTATATATATAATATATAGTATATTAATATTAATTTAATGTATTATATGTTATAAATTAAAAAAATGATATCAATTATAAATTTAAGAGTTGTTTAGTATTTATTAAAGTATAATTTATATAATAAAGTATATATTAAATTATATTTTAATTAAAAAATAAAGAATTTTAATATTTAAAAAAAATAGGCCTCGCGGGCCTGGCCGACCCGCCCTTTAGATGGGCGGGCTTGCGCCACACCTTCAGGCTGGTCGATCGAGTTGAAGTTTTAGGGCGTTGTTCGGCCCGACCCATGTCCATCCCTACCCCAAGAAGCATGAGAAAAATGGATGAGATTGATTCTATGAATAAAAATCAGATCTAAAAATTAGTATTGATTAAACAAAAAAGGAAAGGACATGTTTAATTTTTAGGCAAAATTCATGGCGGTCCCTAAGGTTTTGTCCTATCTCTCTTTCGATCCCTACGAGTTTTAAAATAGCCGATTCGATCCATCACTCTTAACTCTGTTAGTTTTATTTAACAGAAAAAGATAAAAAGACAAATTTACCCTCAAATTAAAAATATATTTCTTCACTCTAATCTAAACCGAACCGAACCTAAACACCTTAAACCCAATATTACTCTCGAAAAACAAAACAAACCCAACCCATTTTACTCCAACACAACAAATAAAACCATTCAGAACCCAATATCAAACCACCTATTCCTTATTATTTCCTCCTTCTCTCATGAACCCAAAAACCACCACCAACAAAACAAAAAACTTAACCCACCCTAAACACCCAACCCAAACCCACTCATTCCTTTTTCATCCTCCATCACCACCTTTTTAGTCTCTCTCTCTCTCGCTCTCTCTTAACCACCATATCAGTGTCTCCCCCTTCTCAACACCATAAACTAGAGGCACAACCATAACCCAGAACCTCTATTTGTCTCTTACGTTGTTGCCGCTAACCACAGATCGCGAAGCTCTCTCTCTCTCTTTCTCTCTCCACATATCACGAAGCTATCTCTTCCTTCCTTCCTTCCTTCTTTATTTATTGGTCGACGTCACGGTGCCTCTCTTTGATCTGTGTTATCGAGGCTTTTCTCTCTTCCCCCTTTAATTCCTCCTGATGACGTCGTCACTGCCACCAATTCATATCCAATTCTTCCTTTCAGAGCCTATATCACTACAATCGATGGCAGGCTAGTCATCTACGGTTTCACCGGTGAGGAATTGGCTTGTTGTCTCTGTGCTTCATTTGTTTTGTAGAGACGATGACTCACTTACTTTGATTTGCTTTGCACTCTGCTTCTTTTCAGGCTTTGATAACTCATTTGCTTTTACAGACACATGCTAGGATTTAAGGTAGAGGAATTTTTAGAGTCTACCACTTTTAACGTCTTATTTTAAAATGAGAGAGAGAAGATCTGGGTTAGTCTTAATTTCTTCCTGTTGGCAAGATTTTGGTGGTGGGTCAGTGGTGGATTAGGGTTCTTTCGGTGGGTCCGTTGAATTGGGCTCTTTTGAGGAATTTCAAAGTGGGTGCTTACTAATTTGGGGTTTTTGGAAGGATCCGATTGTAAAGTTTGGATTTTTGGTTAGTCGGCTTCGAATTGTTGTTTGTGTCGAATCTCCTACGGGGTTGATTTCAGTTGGTATATATCAACTCTGTTTTGCAAGGTTCTTTGGTAGGCTCGTGATATTTTAGAGTGAAAAACTATGAGAACTAGTAATTGATTTCAACAGGAATTTCATTGAATCGATTCCACCTTATCTTTCGGGATTGATTGGAGGAATTTTTGGCTTTAACTGCTTGTGAGGATAAGATGAGTTTAAGCATCACAGAGAGTTTGGTTAATGACGACAAGCTTCTAGTCCGTATAGCCGAGAATGGTCATTTCTATGAGCTTGATTGCGATGAAACAACTCTTGTTGAAGCATATTTTTGTGTTGATTTCTCTGTTATTTTTCCTTTTTTTTTCTTGTGTTTTGATTTTGTAAGATTGTAGTTTTTGTTTCAAATTTGAGATGAGAATTGAATGAAATTCTACTTTTATGTTGAAAATTGATGAATTTTGGTTTGAGTTGAATGAATTTTTGCAGTGGTGATGACTGGTTGTTGTGACTTATTTATCTAGTGGTGACTACGGGTTATTGTAGTGGTTGTTAGTGTTAATGGTGTGGTTGGGTTCAATGATGTGAGAAAGGGAGTTGATGAGAGAGGAAGAGAGAGAGAGAGAGAGAAAGGTATGACTAATAGTGACAGACTGAGGATCAAATCAACTATTTTAAAACTCATAGGGACCAAAAGAAAGGTATGACCAAACCTCAAGGACCACAATGGATTTCACATTTAATTTTTTGAGAAAAAAACTCAAAACAATGTGAGAAATCAAGAGATTGATGAAACAACAAGCATTTTCACTTGGAATTTGAAAGAAATTTGATGATGAGCTCAATGAATTAACATTGATGATCAGCTCAAACAAAGAATAAGATTAAACCTAAACACTATCGAAGATGATATAGAGAACAAATGGCTTGAGATCGAAAAGTAAAACATATATGGGATTGATGATCAAACAAGAACAAGTTGAATATGTTTAGATATGATGACAATAAAGCAAGACAAATTTGAGAAATTTTCCACATAAGTTTGGAAAAAGGTCAAAAGTTATATGAGTAATTCCTTTCTTACACATGCAAGACTATAACTGACATCATTGAAAGAAGCGCAGTTCATTCTAACAATGTAACATTCTCTCTCAAATGGTCATATTTTTCGAGAACACCATAAACACATGAAGAATAGGTAAAAGGAAGATTGATGGTAAGGATGCATGTATAATTAACCGAACCACTCTAATTTACTGTGTTAATTTCTCTTCTTTCATTCTTTACTTGGCAACAAAAGTAGAGAAAATTTCAAGATTTATTGGATACTTTATTTACCTCCTCTAAAGCATGCATTAATTGTAACACTTACTTTGTGAATTTGGGTTGAGAGAGAAATGGCATAAGGGAACAATTTTGGCTTGGGTTTGATTAGAAAATGGGTTTGTGTTGTTGAAGTGTGTTTTCGGTCTTCTTAGTTGAGTTGTTGAGAGTAAAGAGAACAAAATTGAACACATGCGATTTAGAGTGGTTCGGTCAATTCTCGATGCCTAAGTCCACTACCTAAGTTCCTCACTTAGGATTTTCCCAATTCACTGTGCGATGATTGATTCTCAATTCGACAAAGTCTTACAACAAGATTGATTGCAACTTACACTTCCAAAGCTAACACAAGGTTGATTCCCAGCTCACACCTCTAAGGCCAACCCAATGTTGATTTCTCTTTAAGCTCATACTTCTAAAGCTCTTACAATGTTGTTTTCAAAGGCTAACAACAAACGTG
Organism: Flueggea neowawraea; assembly: GCA_948243855.1. NCBI lineage: Eukaryota > Viridiplantae > Streptophyta > Magnoliopsida > Malpighiales > Phyllanthaceae > Flueggea > Flueggea neowawraea. Next base: position 7,534 of record CAODLS010484190.1, on the reverse strand, counting down.
ACACTAACTCAAAGTATTTACAGAACTCTTACAAGGATTACAAACGAGTATCAAAGTAGAGGGATTTTGGAGTAAGTGAATAAAGCAAGTATACCATCAAACAAGGTTAATTTTGAGCGCCAAATGTAGAATTATTATAGTAAAGAGTTAGGTGTTTTCTTTTGCCCTTCAAGCCTTTATTTATAGTATTTGAGACTCTCTTGAAATTGATATAAACATTGGAATAGTATAGAGACTTGTTGAAATCAATTATAAAGCATTTTTTTTATATTGACAGCTTCCACTAGTTGACTACCCAAGTCACTAGTCGACTACCAACTTCAGATTCACTTCTTTGTTCCTCATTAGTCGACTAACCAACTTCACTGGTCGATTATCCAAGTCATATATTCGTTAAATGAACGTTGTACATCACGTCGATGTCATTTCAGGTCAATTTGATCAATCATGATCTTCACTAGTCGACTGCCCACTTCATTAGTTGACTCATGGTCTCACCAGTCGACTACCAAGCTCTTTTGTAGCTTCTATTTGTCCGCTAGTCGACTCGTCACTTTGCCAGTCGACTACTCAATGTCGAAAACATCTTTTCTTGACTTTTTTTGGTTTTCATTGATCATGAATTTATTTTCTTTCTTAAAAAATATTCTAACTAAGTTTTGTACATTAATCAAAACATAGAAATAATTAAATGTTAACGACCTTGCTTCAACATGTGTTTGAAGTTGGTCTTTTCACCTTTTGTTTAGAAGAAAATTTTGATATTTAAATAATGCATTTTGGTCTCTCTTGTATGAATTTAGTATCGGTAGAGTTGTTCTGGTGGTGATAGGTGATGATGGTGATGGGTGCAAGATTAAGGATAGAGGTAGTGATGAGTGATGATGACAAGTGTTGAGCTTGTGAGATGATAGTCGTCTAGTTTGATAGGTTAATTTGGGTTGGTTTAGGGGTTTGAGTATCGATTTAGGTTGATTATGTTAAATGTCACATTAAATTATGTTTGAATAATGAGACGTTGTTAGCTAACTTGGCCTCTATATGGCATTAATTTTGCGCCAATTGAACCGTCTCTTCTCTCTCTTTATCCTTCTCTCAATATTGAGCTTACCCATTTTAGAGTTTTCCTTTGTTTTTTTGCCTGCTTTTTATGGACAGTGGGTCGGTATGGTTTGTTTTATGCGGCTATAAAGCCAGAGAGTGTACATATCTGCTGGTTTTGGTGTGTGTTGTTGTTACTTATAACTTTGTTATATGGATCTTTTGGGTCTCTTTTATGGAGTTGGTTCCAGCTTGTTGTCCGGTGATCCTACTTGCACGTATTGCAATGAAGATTCCTTATTCGGTTGTATGGAGTGGTTGGCGGTTAGGTGTCGGCTCCGATTTGAGCGGGTAGACTAGATTTGGTTGCCTCAGTTTGGATGAGCTAGTGACGGTTCAAAGGATCCAATTACATCGACTCTATTTTGTGGTGGTCTTGTAGGTTCCGGTGGACTTTTGAGGGTGTTCGATGTTGTTGTGGTACCGGTGGAGAGGAATTTCAGGGGTGGTGCTGTTGGAAAAATGGAGGACTGCAGATGGGTTTGTAGTGGCGTGGGGAAAGGACAATGGCTAGGTAGGATTTTTGGTCAACTGAGTCTATTTGACCACCATGGATCTCTAATGGGCCCCATCTTTTGGCCTTGTGTTATGGATATTGTTTCCATTAAATTGTCACCTTATTAAAAGGAAAAAATGACATATACACATTTGTTATAGAAATTAATTACAATATATGAGACAAAAAATATTTATTTTTAATTATAAATGTTATTGTAATTGTATTTGTATAACTAAACAAATTACATGTAGATTCAAAGTCTATAATTAATAAGGGTAAAAATAAAATATATTTAAACAAATCAACATGCATTTTGAAAGCCTACAATTAAGAAGGTTTATGCCCGGTTCAGGATTAAGCCGCATAAAGACACTTGGGTTTGGTTAGATTCCCGGTTTTGAATGACTGCTTTTTTTTTCTCTTGACGGTTATTTGGACTCCACCCGTGGAAATGAATGCTTTTTAATTTTGTTATATAATATAATATCATTTATCATTCGTTATAATTCTCAAAAACATTCTCTAATGGTAAAGATATCTTCAAGTTTAAAAATATATATAATCACACTCAACAAGAGTATATTACATATCAGTCACTCCCGTCTTTCTTTTTATCAATAAAAAAAATATCATTTACCATTCAACAAATTTAGCCTTATTTTGATCCGTACTACACCACTGCACCTCAATCGCTTAACATATGTGCACAATTTTTTAAAACTAATTGCACATAAAAGTACTATATATGCCCACTTACATTTTTGAATAAGATTAAAATTCTATTTACATATATACAAAAAAAGTAAAGATGTTCAGTTAAAAAAAAATGTAAAGATGTTCAGTTCAAAAACTCAAGGAGAGAAAAAAAAAAGAGGGAGATGTGTTATGCACATCTCTAAAAATTTGGATAAAAAAGGTAATATTTAACCAAACAAATGAATATATACATTAAAAAATTGTAACTGCTCCGCAAAACTAGCAAACAAAAAAAAGTTTTTATGATTTATTTTTTGATATTAATAATTCTAATTTTATTTATTTTTTTTTCAAGTTTGTTATATTATTTTCCCAATAATAATTTATTATTTAAAAAATATTATTTTCGAATGTGTTTATATAACATATATTTAATAATACTGTAATATTTTATTGACCAATTTTTATATTGTACTGTTAATAATATTGTTGAAAAATCAAACTATTAGGTCACTTATTTTTTTTATTAATATCTTTCTCAATATTTTATACATATTCATATTCGATCGATTAATAATATTAACTTAATATCTTTTGAATATATTTAAAAATAAAAAATACAAAAAATAATATTATTTAAAATTAAACATAATCTTAATAGTTACATTTATATTTATGTTTGTTAACAATATTTATTTAATATTATATAAATATTTTTAGACAATATTTTTTATCATGACACATAATAAATAATACTTGGAAATAAGTAAGAGTATGCAAGTAATATATAAAGGCAGTCACATAGTCGTATTTGTTTGAAAAATCAATATTCCCTCAATATACTTTGATTATCCCTGCAAAAAATAACATATAGATATAGAAGCTAATGTCCCTCTTTCTCCTTCTACCGCCTCCATGTCCTTCATATCTTCTTCCCGATGCCTCTCTCTTCCTCTCGCTGCCTCTCTTATCCTCCATCTCCTCCTCTCTTTCTCCTCTGCAATCTCTCTCTACTCCTCTTCCTTCACCATCGCCACCCACTAAGCAAGATCTCTTTGCAAACAGAGTTCCGACGAGCGAGATCGCGACAGAGACTGAAGTGGACGTGCGAGGTCGACGCGTCGTGGCTGAGAGGCGAGATCGAGACGAACTAACGACGGCAGAAGGAACCAGATCTGGTTGGAAACCAAACGCAACATAACCTAAATCCCACTCTTTCAAACCTGCCGATTGACCACGACCACCACTACTCCAGAAGATGCAATCATTGAGGAGGGGAAAAGAAAAAGAAAGTAAAATGTGCAGAAGGACGAACAACGTAGATAGTTTGGAGAGAAAATGAGGAAAATGAGAGAGAGGAGAAAGAGGATGAGAGAAGGACAAAAAAATAAAGTTAATTTTGATGTTTTTTAAATAATAATTAAGAGACAATGCAAGACAACTAACTTGAATAGACATGACTTTAATTTGCGGATACGTGTTATGTTTATTAGTATTATATTTTGTTTTAAAATGGAAATAGTTTTGTTCGGTTGAAATACTCTTAAAAACGCCTATTTTATTGTAATATTTTTTAACAGGTTGCAGAGCGAGGTAATTTCCACTATTAAAGGTTTTGTTTTTTCTCATTAGCCTAATATCTTTATTATCTCAATGAAATTTCTCCTTGTGACAAAAACAAAAGGGCATCTATATGGCTTTTTTTTTTGTTTAAGAAGTGTAAAATTTTGTCGAATTTGAAGTTGAAGAGCTTGATGGGTTACATTTTAAGTTGAGGGGCTCAATGTACTTTGTGGTAATTACGTGATATATTTACATAAATTTGTAATATTTATTTCGTACAGATATATTATACTTATTACAGATACACTTCGCAATATTTCGTTCGTCGCTCGTCACTTTTCAGATTTATGGACATATTGTTTATTTCGTACGAACATGTTATGTTGTTTATATATTGTTTTTTGTTTATATATTGTTTGAATGTTATTATATATTGTTAATATTTGATTTCTATGTTCAAAACAATATATAAACAAATCTGTATTTTTATATGTTGTTGATACCTGTTTTCAACACATAAACAACATATAAATAAGTTATATGTTGTCAATTTGTTGTTTATATGTTGTTTACATGTTGAAAATAATATATAAATATATTTGTAATTTATATGTTGTTGATTTATTGCTTATATGTTATTGATATCTTGTATATATGTTGTTTTCAACATATAAATAAGATATCAACAATATATAAACAACATTCAAGTTTTAAAACACGAAACAACATATAAACAAGTTTTAAACAAGTTCGAAAAATGATAGCTTTAAAGAAGTTTTAAACAATTCCAAACTTAAACCGTACAAAAAAAAACATATAAACAAGATATCAACAATACATAAACAATATTCAAGTTTTAAAACAAAAAATAATATTTAAACAACATATACACAAGTCCAAAAAATAAACATATTTTTAACAAATTTCTAAACAAGTTTTACACGAGTTTAAAACAAAAAAAACATTTAAACAACGTATGAATAAGTTTTAAATAAAAAAAACATTTAAACAAGTCTTAAATGATTTCGTAAAAATATAATTCATAAAATTAGTAGCGTACGCGCGTAATTTTAAAATGTTTTGTCAAAATACTGAAAATGAGTCGCATGAACCCGTAAATTACAAACTTGGTCGCGTGTATGTGAAAATGGGCCATGTACTTTTTCATAAAAGTTTAAGGGCTTAAAGACTCGTTAATTTCTTTGTGGTTGACACTAGACATGGCTAAAACCGAACTAGACCGGAGTTTGAACCAGAATCAAACCAACCTAAACTGGAATCAAAACAGTCCAAACTACCCATTTTCGGTTCGATTCAGATTCAATATTTGTCTAAACCGTTGAACTGCCGGTTAATCGACAGTTTGAACTGAGAGTTCAATCCTTATAAACCAGCAATTAACCTCATAAACCAACGGTTTTAACCTCTTAAACCAGTGATTTAATCTTTTTAAACCAACTGTTTTAACATCTTAAACCAGCGATTCAACCCTCCTAAACCAATAGTTTTAACATTATTTAAAAAAAAATCGATTTAAACTGGACCAAACCAAAATCGAAACCAAATCGCCACAAGTTCTTTGAACTTAAGCCATCGGTTCATGAACCAGGGCCACGTCTTGAAACACAACCCATCAACAAACAAAAACGCACTAAAAATTAAAGGGTGAATTACTATGACGTCCCTAAATTACACTGTAATCTTTTATTCAATCATTAAATTTTGAAAAGTCTCCTATTATGTCTTTATTTATACACAATATCAGTCGGGAACAAATATATAATACCTAATTTTATGTCTGTTTTTTCAAGTTTATATATAAATACTCTATACAAAATATGTGATTCTAAAATTATGTATTAAATATCTATTTTAAACTGATTTTCTATATACATAAATACCTAATAAAAGACTTTTTAAAATTAAAAAACTAAATAAAAAATTACAGTAACATATGTCTTAAATAATTGCCCCAAAATTAAAACCCTCCAAAACCCCCTCGCCGTGAACTGAAACAAAGCACAATAACAGTCAAGCCTACTTCATAGGGACAATGTCCGCCGAAGCTACCAGAATAGAATCCTACGAGGACTTCGTTAAAGTCCACGGTCTTCTACTGGCAGCTTCAGGACTGCCTACATCACTCCACCGCACACTCTTCCAGAAACTTACTTCAGAAACCTTCGATGGCGGCGCCTTCTTCCAAGTCGAACCTTGCGAGGACGGCCGTCAGAGGCTTCTCGTCTTCACCGCCGACTCTATGCCTAAAGAATCCAATGTTTTCCTTGTCGACCATGCATGGACATTTCGTCTCTCCGATGCTTACAAACAGGTCTGCTTTGAAGTTTTCAGATAAAAATTCATTTTTGGGTCTTGAAGTTTCAACCCCTCGGCAATTACTTTTCCTGGGGGGTAGAGAAGGAAAAGAAAGAGACTTTTGTGTCGGGTTTTAAAGTTTCGAGCTTTTGAAACCATTATCAAACATGGTTTGTGCTGTTCTTGGATAAATGAAAGTTGTTGAATTTTTTTTTTCAGCTTCAAGAAGTGCCGGGCTTGGCTCAGAGGATGGCTTCTTTGATGTGTGTGGATATTGATTTGGGTTCTGATGATGAAGCCACTGTAGAGAATCTAGATTTAGAGGATAATAATACCCAGTTGAATGTTATGGAGGTTGTTGAGAAGGAAATTAACGATGCGAAAGAGAAAGGGTTTGATAGTGTTAAATGGTTGGAGCTTGAGGACCTCGGTATAGATGATGATATGCTGCTCTCCCTTGACTTGTCTAGTAAATTTCCGGTCTGTCGATATTCTTCCCTTGATTGTTTTCATGTTTAGAGTAATTTTTTTTATCTAGTGTAAGACATTGGTAAAATGGCCTAGTCTATACTGGTGTTTGCTCTAGCTTTTCTTGGAATTTCGGCAAACTTAGTCTTCTTTACATTTTGCATAACTTGATGTTAATTTTCCCTTTTTTGTCCTAAAGGATTTACTAGCACTAAGCCTAGTTGGGAACAATTTGGAGAACATGGACATAGTTGTGAATGAAGCTACTAAGTTAAAAAAATTGAGGGCTCTATGGTTGAATAACAATCCAGTTCTGGAGAAATGGTACGCTTATGTAGACAATTTGAAAAGTTTGATTCTCTGAAGTTTCTGTTATGGCCGTCCATTAAAGGGGTAACTGATCCATTTTGTTTCAGTGATGATTGCATGACAGACAGGATTCTCCAAGGATGCCCAAAATTAGAAATTTACAATTCTGTTTTCACCAGCAATTTTGACGAATGGGCCTTGGGATTTTGTGGAAGGGTATATGAGAAGGATAAGCCTGGAAATATCAATCAAAGTGATGTTCCACTGCTTAGCGTGACTTCACTTGACCTTTCAAACAGATGCGTTCATTCTCTGACCAATAAGGTCCAGCATAAAATTTCTCATATTTTTGCTCATGCTCTATTTTCTCAATACTTTGCTGATTTTCCACCTTTATGCAGCTCTTTTCTCCTCTTCATATGCCTTCTCTTTCGCATCTGAATATTCAAGAAAATCCATTGGAACAGAATTCAGTTGATGATTTATTGGAGATCTTGAAGAGCTTCCCTTGTTTACAATCTCTGGAGGTACCCTTATGTGTCACTGAGTATAAAATAAGTTGCATTTGGAAAGTCTAACAGA
>CAODLS010484175.1:0-10601 GCA_948243855.1 Flueggea neowawraea | reverse complement strand
TTTTTTTTTATTTGTGAAAAAGTTTTTCAAAAGGTTATAAATTTTCGCTTAAATCCAATTCACCCGCCTCTTGGATTGCCATATTGGGATTTTAGCTTTCACTTAGCTCTAATCTTCTGGGAAGGACAATTAATATTGCCTTCTCCAATGGCTCCATCGAAACCCGTTAAGAGAGAGAGAGAGAGAGAGAGAGAGAGAACGATTGGAAGTGGCAGTAAGAGCACAACAAAAAGTGTAGTTGATGTCAGGATTCCAGCCCTTGTTGGTGCCAATAATATGGTTGGTGGCGGAGGTGGAAATGGTGGAGATAAGGATGAGGATAGAATGGAGCTAGAGCTAGAAATCATGAAGTTGCCTATTCTCGTTCATGATTTGGCTCTTCTGTGTTCTTCTAGTGTTGCTGCTAACCAAATATCTCAAGATTCTACTACTCCCAAGGTCTTTCGTTGGGTTTTTGATGGTTTTGTTATGGGTTTTGCCTCTCTTTTGATTGGATATGGTTAGACCTAGCAGTGGCTTCCTTTATTGGTTTGTAATTGGTTTTTGTCACGACCTGTTTCCAGACCATGACCGGCGTATGAGGCAGACCGTCTATGTGAGCCCGGCCCATCTCGCACAAGCCTCAGAGATACAGACATCCTCCCAACTTATCCAAATATTTGTTCAAAATATTTATAAATATAAAACGTTTATATATAAAAGAAGACAATATATATATGTACATAATAGAAAATATTAGTAGAAGCATAAAACCGTTAGAGAAAATATCAATATCCCAAAATACAAAATGTGTAGCCCAGTCCCAACAGTAGCATGATGTGGAGCTCTAACGACTGAACAAAAGTAGAGTCTGAACGAGGGGTACTCACTATAGACAAGAAACGCCTCACTGGGATCGAGGTACTGAACTGATGCTGAGCGTCCAAAAAAATGTCACCTGAGAAAATAGGTTAAGAATAGACAACAGAACAAAAAGGGGTAAGAATCCCTAGTGAGAAAATGAAACTTTAGATCGCCTCATGTGTGCCTTACAAAGACTGCTTTGAAAACCATTTAAAAATATTGCATACGAATATACGTAGATACCATATAGTATACACCATACATAGATAATATATTTCTGAAATTGTTTTACAAAAATGTTCGCATCCAGATTATATAGCATGCATTCAGACAGTATTTGAAGTATATATATATTTACCGATATATAATATATATATACTGATTTTACTTTATTACCTGATCTAACTGAGTAATAGCAGTGTGGAATCTGTCACCTGACTGCTTAAAGCATATATCTGGCCAGATATAAGATCACCCCATTACCCCTGTAATTAGGGCCTTGTCTGAGCATTGATATACCAAAGGCTACGTACCCTGTAGTTAGGTGTCCCCATATCGGAGTATTATATACGTATAATATTTAACATGCAATCGTGCATATCAGAGTTTTTATTCCTTTTTATCCAAAATACTCATATATATATACCAATATATATTAGCTTGTCAGAGCAAGACATTGGTTATTAATAATCACATAATCCCGACAATTAATTAACCTAATAAATATTAGCCCGATTTCATAATATAACCAGACATACCAAAAACAACATACTGAATTTTAAAGAAATAGTTTATGTGTCTAAAACTGTCATTTCACTCACCTGATATCCAACACTGAGGACCCAGTCAAACACCGCTAGTGGGTGACTGCTCGTACTAGCAGACACACGAAACTGTAACAAATATAGACAAAGCAAATATCAAAATGTGGTACTGTGGCGATACTAATGCATGATATGCAAATGCATATGTTGTCCCTCGGAGTCACTGAAAATCTATCTCAGGAGTGAATCCATCACTCTTGACCCAAAATATAAATCTACGTAAAATTGTAGTTTGATCCCCGACCAGCATAAAATTACGTTTTAGTCATCGAGATTCGACAAATTACAAAACAGTGCTAAATGAATGCTGAGATTACCGACTAGACATTCATAAGTCAGAATTCTAAAATTCTATCCCGAACTCTCAGAAATCGCAAATTAATATTTGACTCGTAAATTACAAGTCAGTCCCTATATTTCAAAAATTACAAGTTTATACCTCAATTATCTAAAAATTACCAATTTGACCACGATAGAAAGTATTTGCAAAAATACCCAAGAATCTGTCCGCGACCAAAAATATTTGCAAAAACGCCCAAATATTGTTTCGCTCGATACCCAGCGAAATTGAACATACATCCTAACTCTAATCGACCCCCTGAGCATGAATCTAACCTGAAATTTAACAAATAAACTCTCAATCATGCTGAAATCATCAAAACCCGAACAAAACCCTATTTTCACCAAAAAGTCACCAAATCATTCAATTCAAAGCTTGAATTATGTTCATTCAAGCCCCTCTAACCTATTATAACATCTTCTAACCATAACACATCAGAAATCATCCTAAAAATGGAACCCTAGAGAAATTTGGCCCAAAAACATTTTCATGAATTAATGTATGAAGATGAGTTAAAAACCAAGAAAAGATGTTGATCTTACCTTAGAAATTGATTAGGAACATTAGGGAAGCAATGTGAGAGAGTTTCAGACCGATTGAGAGTGATTTAAGTGAGAAAATGATGAAAAAGTCGAGTTTCGGCCGTTTTAAAAGCTGCAGATCAAAACGCACTGTTTCGACAAATACTAAGGCGACGTACATTATACACAGGCTCAACGTACGTTGTGGTCGTGCACAACGCACGTTGTGAAGCATCCAGTAGTCACGGATTCGAAGAAACACAACTCAACGTACGTCGTATCATGGCAACATGCGTCGATCATCCTCGCATCCCAGATAATGTACGTTGTATCAAGCTAACGCACGTTATGCTGCTTTTCCAGATAACATATGTGTTCTCACTCGAAAATGCACGTTGTACTCAATTCAATGCACGTTTTTCACTCTAAAATCACATACTTGACATTTCATACTTCCCAACGTGTATCAGACCTCCCTCGAGATTCGATAACACCTAATCCCCAGAGATACGTCCGATTATCTTCAAGATCAAATCGAAATTAGTCAGAATGCTACAGTTTTCCTAACGAAAATGGGCAGAATATTATAGTTTTGGTTTTGGAGGCTAAGTTAATTGGTGGGAGGCAAAGATAAAGGTAAGGATAAATATCAACTAAGGAGAAGAGAGAGAAAAGAGAGATAGGCAGCAGAGGTTGAGTGAACTCATATAGAGAGAGAGAGGTGAGAAAGGAAAAGAGAGTGAGAGAGAGAGAGAGAAGAGAGAGGAGATGAAGAGTGACTAAAGGGCATTATTATCATTTTTACCAGTTTGAAGTGTTCCGTTACTTTCAACCAACAATGTTAAGCTCCAGGGACGAAATAGAAGCCTTTTCAAAATATAGCAGCGTAATGAAAATTTTGAATATAACACAGGGATGACAATATAATTCCCCCTTAAAATTATTAACCAAGTGATAATAGTTATGATTTTACCAGTTGGTTGGAAAATCCGAAAGTGCGAGATAATTATTCTAAGGCGAAATAATTTCTTAGTCCTTCAAGTTTGGCCTAATTAGAAGGTCAATCTTCGTATTTTTTTGAGAAAGCACATTAGTCCTTTACGCATGTTTTTGACTAACAGGGTTACTAGAAATAAAACATTACCATACTACCATCCCTTAAAGTTCAAACCCACAACTATTTCAAACAGATTTCCTCTATTTCTTTTCTCTCTGCTTCTCTCTCATCATATCCTTTTCCCCCTTTTCTTTTTCTTCTCACCGCCTTCAACCTATCAACAAACCCATAAAATAATTAGCACAAAACCTAGAAGCATCTCCATTTCTCAATCTAAACATACCCAACAATTTGGGAAGAGAACCCATTTAATGTCACCCACTTAAAAAATAGAGAGAGGGAGGGGGAGAGAAAGAGAGAATGCCACAAGATGGGAGAGAGAGAGAGAGAGAATGCCTCCAACTTTTGTCCCTCCATCTCTTAATCTCAATGTGTGTGATTTTTGGGTTATGGAGGAGAGTAGCAAAAGAGAGAAAGAGAGGACTTGGTACTAATTTTTTGGTATTGTTTCTTCCAAGGTTTCTATCATATGTGTTGTAGTTAATAAACATACTTTTCCCCCTCCTAGCAACACCATTTTGTTTTCAGTTGAACACTGCTTCATCTCACCCCCTAGCATCTCCATCCAATTGGCTTCCATCTCGTTCTTACCCGTAACAACATGCTTAATTTCTATCCACAATTTCAAAAATTGTAGGTTTGGGTCTGATGTGTTCTCGGTGATGGTCGAGTGACGAAGAAATTGCAGATTTGGGTATCATGTTATCGGTGATGGTCGAGAAAAGTTTGGTTCTGATTTTGGCAATGATCGTCTAATGTTAGATTGATTTTGTAGATTTTAAAGATTTTGATCTTATTAGTCTCTTTATTGGCATCTGTTTAAAGTCACTTGCTTTGTTTCTTGAATTGATTCTCCTAATGTTTAGAGAAGAACCATGTTTTTTGTTCTTGATTTATGATGAACAATGATGCAGAGGAATTATGCGACGATTTTATTTGTTTACAAAAAGTTTTGATCTTCGGTATTTTAAAGCTAGTATCATCAAGTTGTACATACGGGTTTTATTTTCGTTGAAGGTTCTGGTTTTATGGTAGAGAGAGATGGAGATAGACTTGCAAAAAAGAATTAATAGAGGTTTTGATCATGAGATTCAAGTAAAAGAAGCAGAAGAAAAGTAGAAGAAAAGGAAATTAGGGTTTATATGTCTCATGGTCTGATAAAATAGATTCAGGGGTATTTTTTGTCTTTAAAATTTCATTTAAAGTGAACCATGATGACACGTCAGCAACTTACTAATAGAACAATGACATACTACTAACAGAATGACTTAAGTGTAACTCAGTTTTAAACCTCAAGGATGTGTCTGCATTTTGCTGGAAACACGTGGATTGACCTACTAGTTAGGCCAAACCTGAAGGACTTGAAAAATATTTTTTCTTATTTTAATCCCTCCAGTTGGTTGGTTGGATTGAAATTATAAAACTTGATTTATCCATTCCATCGAAAATGTGATATGTAGTATTATTAAATCGATCATAAGATTTTACCAGTGGTTGAAAAATCCAAAAATACAAAATAATTATTCTAATCCCTCAAATCGATTGGTTGGATTAAAGTACCGATGGGTCAACAAATCTGAAAATGTGAAATAATTATTCTAGTCCTTCCAGTTGGTTGGATGGGTTAAAATAACAAGATTCGATTTCTCCAATTTGTTGGCCGAATCGAATATAATCAAATACAACAAAATAGCAACACCCATGTTTTTGTCCCTCCTTGAATCAAATATTTTACAAGGAGAATTTAAATCATGATGAGTGAAATTGTATAAGTTTTCAAAAATGGTTTTTCACAAATTGCAAGGAATCTTAACATGATTTAAATTCACCTTGTAATTTATTTGGTTCTTCCCTCCTACCATTGAATCAAATTATATGGACTTTGATCCCATATACGAACATGGGTACGTATGCATTTAGGATATCAACCTGAGTTCAAGTCCATTTTCCAAAAAAAATGCAATGCCCCTAAATAAATCCATTTCAATAAAATCTTCCAATCAAGAATTATTAACACATAATTAGATGTACGATTCTCTGTGCTCAACACACCTCTTGGCCCATTAGCATTACCATTCTCCAAATATTAGGAACTTCTTTGGAAATTCTTTTATGGACTGGTTTAAAAATGTTCATAAATTTCTCTCAAATCGAGATCTAGAATGGTTTTGTTAGGTATGTTGGGTGATCTAGAAGCACAGAATCGATGTTGTATGGAACAATCGATTTAGAAATCTAGAATGCATTTTAAGAATCTGCCAGCCAAAAAAAAATTGAATGGCTAGTTGTAGGCTTGGGTCCAAACTCTAAGTCCCTTTCTGTTGCACAGGCTGAAATTGCTACAGTTAATGTTTGAAACCCTCTGGAGGGTAATGTGATTAAAGTTAACAATGTTGCTGCTTGTTTTCAAGATTCTAATATAACTAGTATGAGTGGCATTTTAGAACCGTAAATGGGCATATGGTTACCATTCTCACTAAGTGGAACCCCTGCTTTGTTAATCCAAGGGTTGCTAAAGTAGTGTGTCTGAGGGAAGTTTTAAGCTAGATCAAAAAATTAGGGCTGAGAAACCTTGTTATTGAAATGGATTCTCCCCTTTCAGTGGATGCAATTTACAATGCGGATGAGTATGATTCCTATTTTGTTGTGATTATCTTGGATTGCCAGGTTTTGCTCAGGCTCTTGAGTCGGTCCGTATTGCTCACATGAATTGTAAATCGAATGTGTTTGCTTATAAGCTTGCGAGAGCAACTGCCTTTCTGCCTGATTATTTTGTGTAGGGTGGACCTTTTGATTTTTCACTTTCTTCTGCATTGTATCATGCTTCTTTAAATGATTAATGAATATACTTATTCTAGTTCAAAAAAATAGACGTACTATTCTTGGAATGGGCGTTGTAGGGTGAAATTGGTTTCTTCTCAACAAGTAACCGAACTCGGGAACCCTCTTTAAAAGCAAACCAGAATTTTGAAAGTTTACGTGACCCATCACACCTCAACAAAGATTGGTGGTGACTCTTGAAATTTATTTCCATGCTTATTCACATATTTGATCACCCCCTAAATATCATTTTATCGAGTCGTGATCGGGTCGCAACAAATAGATAATCCTTTATCCATCCCATTTTCTTCCCTTTTGTTTTTTCAATTTGATAGAGGACGTTTTTAATTATGAAAGGATTTGAATGCGGGACAACACTTTCCTGTTTAACGACATTTAGTCAATCAATCACAAAAAAGTTAGCATGAATATATCCATGGAATGTCCATTTAATAATAATTGTACAAGACAACTCACACCTTGAAAATTTTTTCGCAATCCATGTTAGGATCTTCTATAGTTTCAAATATGATAAGTTTCTTCTTCTTTGTTTTAGGCTCTACGATATCCACTTTTCTTGCAACTATTCGAGACTGCAAAAAATGTTTCTTGGGAGAGAGATCTCGTGCATTACTACCATCCTTCTCTATCCTTTCAGAACTCTTACTAGCAATCTTACTATGAATTTTCCTCCTTACCATTGCAATAACACAAAATTCAACCGCAAACAACACCCTAATACAAGAAAATGAAGAACACCATCAAAAAACTCAAAAATAGTAAACTAAAATAGTAAAATGAAGTCAAAAAAAGTCAATACAAAAATTCAATCTTTAAGAAAGATCACCTAAGACACGTTTCCTCATATCAGTATATCTATCAAATTGGCATCAAAGAAACATAGCTCCTGCCATAATGACCAAAACTAAATAGAAGCAAGAATAAAAAAGTTGGAATCTGATATGAATGAGTTGAAGAAACAAATTGCGGAAGCCAACTCTACCCTATTTAGTGATGCAGCAGATGGAGACACAACATAGCTTTTAGCTATTAACAACTCAGATGGCAGCCGAATCATCTAGCGGAGTGAAGCACCGCTTGTTTCAAAACAGTGGACCTGACAGGAAAATTGAAAGAGACAAGACCCAAGGTCGGTTTTGGGGTTGTGTAACATGTATGGGATAGCAAAATCGACTTGAAATGAAATAGCAAAATCAACACCAAGAATTTAGAGTGGTTTGGCCAACTCGATGCCTATGTCCACAACCTAAATCTCATCACTTAGGATTTCCACTATAACGGTGATTGATTGCGGCTCGATCCAATAAATCCAATACATGAGGTTGATTCTGGCTTAACACCTCGAAAGCCTATACAATGTTGTTTTCCTTAGGTTCACAACAAACCTCTACAATGTTGTTTTCTATAGGCTTGCAACAAACCTATTTCACACTCTCAAAGTGTATACAAAGTGTTTACAAAAGATGAAGCTCTATTATAGAGTTGAATATTTGAGATTGATACTTGAACTTTGATCTCTAGCTTGATTTGTTATTTTTCTTGGTTGGAATTGATAGGAAATTTGGCTCAATGAATTTTGATGTTTTTCAACATGTTTTTGGCCTTCTCTTGATGTATTTATAGCATTTCTATGCCATATGACCGTTGGTAAAGAGAATATAGTCGTTGGAGTGCATTTAATGTTGTTTTCTGTTGTCTGGAAGTCGTTGACGTATGTCCCAAACACCATGACGTAAATTGATCATGAATAAACCAAGATAACGTACATTTTAAATGCCTAACATATGTTGTTGATGATCTACGTACATTGTGGATCCTTCCCGTATGTTGTTTTATGCTCCAGTGGCTTCGGTTTGCATTCATCTTCTTTACAACGTACGTTGTTCACATTTTACGCACGTTGTGGACTATAACGTACTTTATTTTTTTGTTTAACGCATGTTGTGCCTTTCCGTTGCATGCACATAGCATACATTAAGTGCATTGACAGCATTGTTTCGCAATTCCAAGCTTTCTAGCGTGTTCCACCTCAAGCCAAATGTTTTGTTCTTTATCAAAACCTTTTGTTCATCATCAAACATGAAAGGAACTTAATGTTAATCACACTCAATCCAAAATTAGCAACCAAGAAATAGTAGAAGGATTGCTAGTCACAGAAATTACATCCACAAACTGAAGGAAGATGCAAAATGGCATAAAGAAAGGTAGGAGCTGCTAAAAGAGAAGTTCTAGGATGAGTGGCGAATAAAGGTTGTTGCAAATACCAAACTTGGAAAATTGGACAAGAATTCTCAAAACGTTATCATTTTGGCAGACATACTCAAAGTTGTAGTCAGTTTAGTAGTGCAAAACCTTTCACTAAAACAGTTCCCTCCTCATTTTATCTTTGGAGGCTCTATAGAAGTTAGAACAACATTATAACCTTGGTCAATTAATTTGGGGTTGTAGACACAATCTGGAGATTCTAGGAAAGTACTAGGATCACTACCCCAAGGCCCAATGGATAAGGATGATGAAAATGAAGAAGGTAAGCAAGGAGATGATAATGTGGGTAATAAGGAACAAAAGGAAGAAGAGTACAAAAGATGAAAATTGGGTGAATAAGATGAGGAGGAGGACTATGATGATAAAGAGAAGGGTGAATCTGAGGAAGATGATGATAGTAGTAGTAGTGATAAGCAAGAAAAAATAAACTTCTTCATCATACTGCCATCATCACCAGCTTTTTTCTTATTCACATCATCATCCTCACTAGCCTTCTTCTTCATATTACCGTCATCAACAACCTTCTTCTTTTTCAAACAGTCGTCCTCACCAGTTTTCTCTTTTTTGGACCATTATTGGACTAATAATTGGATCGTTATTAGAATGATAATTGACCATCATTGCTTGTGATGAAATGAGAAGTTAGGTCACAACACAATAATGATAGATCATGATATGAGAAGGTAGCTCACAACACAATAATGATAGAGTATGAGTACTAATCACAATCTACTTATAAATAGAGCACTCTGATTCCTCCTCTCCTCTCTCAGTCCTCTCTATTGTTCAAAAAATCCTCTCTATTATTCGAAAAAGGACCAAAATTATCTATGTTTCCTATTAGTGTTTCCTCCTCTTCAACCCTCAAAATTTCAACCATACGAAGCTTCAGAGAGAATATATATATATATATATATATATAGACATATTTGTACAATATGCATAAGATGCTCCATTTGATTCATTAAATGTTTGAAAGAGATAGATTGAAGAGGCAAAGGATTTGGAAGATGTCATCCAAGATTTGAAATAGCATCGACCAAGAAATTGTAGGATGATTCATATGCTAGTTTTAGTGCCCTGGTCCAATCAGTTATGTACATTGTCATTCGCTTTATCATTTAATAAAGAGGCATTTCATTTCATATCTTTGAAATATTGTATGTTTTATGAAGTTAAAATTCTCCACGAATAGTTTATTCTTCCTTATGTCATCAAGTATGTGACTTGATAGTAAAACCATAAGGTAAATAGAATACTATCCCAAATGTCCTTAATCGATTATTATCATAGGAATGATAATAAATTAAGGTTAGTATATTGTTAAGAGGATAGTCACGTTTTACTAATTATAGACATGGGATGTCACTTAGGACATAGATGCATGTTGGGGAACATGTATTAGACTGGTCCACTATGAAAGGACTTATGGAGTAATGTCACAAGTAGCTTTCATGCAATGGTGATGTTTGAGTCCTCTGACCGAAACTCAATATCGACTCCTACCTAATGAATCAAATGTTTTGACTTAGTAAAATGTTATCCATAACAGGGTAATAATAAAGGCTATGATTGGATATGTCATAAATCTTGTAGAGGAATGATATTGAGAGTGACAAATTTGTTCCTCGTAAGCAGAGTGATATCTCTAGGCCACTTGATGAGTAGGATTGATGGAATGTATGCATACTCGAATAAATTGATAAATGGTTATCAATGTCATTTGTTATATCAATCTACTTAGGGTTAAGAAACACGTTAAGCTATATAAGGTTGACAAGTGACCATTACTTATACTTAAATGAGATATCGTGAGACAAAATGACTAAATACCAAACTGTGAAAGGTTA
>CAODLS010484159.1:0-12840 GCA_948243855.1 Flueggea neowawraea | reverse complement strand
AACCCCAGTATATACATTATTAACAACATTACCAAGAAACACAGCAAGTTCTTGAGTCTCATTCTTGAGAAGCAACGAGTAATACCTGGTCACATCCTTCTGAACAGTCCAAACAATCCCAGTTGCTCTCGGCTCTGCAGTACAACTCCTAAGAAGTTCAACACCACCAAGCCAAACCCCAAAAATCCGGTCAAATTGCCTTCCTTTGCAAATGGCTTTCCATTCCAAGACAACAGTGGAGAAATCATTAGACGGGCAATGAGAGGGAGGAGTGTAGTTGGCAAGAACCGGCGGTTTTCCATAAGTATACCCAAAATCATGGCGGAGAACACGGTGGATGCAAGGTTTTGTGTCGGGGACTTTAATGGGTTTGGTCACTTCAAAGAACACAGTTGGTGGAGTGTTATTGAGAGTGAAATCAATGACGATGAATTGGAATCGATCTGTACGAGGACTGAATCTCTCGATATTGAATTTAGCTTGAAGCGTGAGCAATAGACGGAATATTTTTTCAATTCTAATTAATGTGGATCTTGTGAATCTGGGAAGTCTGTGTGTTACAGTATATTCGGTTTTAAAAAATTAATTTAAATTATAATTGCAATCACTCAAATTTTGGGGTAAATTTTACTCACCGTCACTGAAGTTTCTTCATTTTTAAGTGGGGTCATAAACCAAAACTTCAAAGTGGTCACTTAGCATTGTTTTCTCCTTACTTATGGTCACAATTACCGGATTTTAGATTTTCCGATGTCGGACTATTGACTAGATTATTACACCTAAAAAACTGCCTTGTCACATCTCATATACTTGTACAAATAACTTTCTAAATACGATGAAGCAACTTGTTTGCACTTTCAGAAGTGACTTATTTGTGTTTTTAATGGAATTGTTCAGATTTTCTTCTTCATTGTTTCTCTATTTCTATAGATAAATAGAGAGACCTGAAAATAGTTCGAATTAGTGGATAAGTGGATCAACTCACTATTTGCAGTTTTTCAATCTTATCATATTCTGTATCATTATCTGAATACTTGCAGTTATCAACCATAGAAACAAAAGGTGGATAAAATAGCAAAATAAAAATGTGACTTATTTATGTCATTCGCCATGTATAAGTCCAAGTCGCCATTGCCACATGGCACGTGTCCAAGTGCCAAATGCGCTTATAAAAGCATCATGTGGATCACTTGAGCATAATTTTACTTAGTTATTTTAATCCTTCTGAAGTGTTTTCATATGTTGATAAGGTTACCTTGAATTTGTGATTAATTCAAAGTCAAATTTGATGACTATAATGTTCACATTTATTTGTCAAATTTTGTGACTATGTTATCTTATCTTATCTTCAAAATATGGTTGGCACTTATTTGGCGTTTGTTGGCACATTTCATTGTCAACATTTGTGGCTTGATGTCAACAATTGATGGCCACTTGAAGCCTACAAAAGGCAAGCCATAAAAGCAATTAGAGATGATGGTGGGAAGAGAGAAAATTATGAGTAAGTTCACCATTCCAAAGTGAACTTTGAGAGGTAGGATTGTTTTGAGAGCTGGAGTGTATTGGCTCAAGCCAATTTAGTAAACATTCTTGATACATTTCCCTTATAGTGAAGTTTTGTTTGTCTCTACCCGTGGATGTAGGTTTTAAGCCGAACTACATAAATTTATTGTCTCTTTTTATCTTACTTTATTGTCTAGTAGTTATTACTCGATCAATCTACGATCCTGTCCTGATCTATCCACAACACCATATATAAATACTTTAGTTGTGGCTTAAATTAATAATGTAGGACAAGTGGATTGTGTTGGAATTCATGCCTAATTTTATGACATTCATAAACATACATGGTAGAGAAAATAACAAAATTTTTAACCTTTAAAACCTAGAATTCCACCAAGGATCCATGCACATCAACATACACGATTAGGGTTAGGGTTTTTTACCTTAAAACCAATGCTCAAATGATCGACTGAATGGAGTGTTGGTGTAGCTTTTAGTATTCAAAACCGAATCCCTTTTCTCTCACGTTGCCTTTGCGCGAACCTGTTTAAATATATCGGCACAAACGAGCTTTCTTGGATCGGTCTTGTGTACTAGCACGTGAATCTCTATTCTGGCCTCATAAATTCTCTTCTCCCTTTTGATGTGGAAACTCGGCCTTGCCCTAAAAAAGCATTAAGAAATTCGTCCTTGTATATGTACACATATATATAAAGTTGTATGAAGCCCTAGTATAAGTTTACTAGGTTTCTTATTACTTGTCTTATAAGTATAAGAACTCCATATCACATAAGAATTAGGGTTCCTAACAAATAGGAATGTGCAGAATTTTTCTTAAAAAATAAGAGTGTGTATGGCCGAATTTTCTCATACAAAATAGGAGGCTTGCCGAATTTTACATAGGCTTTTTGATGTTATTGGGCTTTTAATTATATGATATATTATCATCAAATAAATCACTCTTTCATTAAAATACATGGGCCAAATTTATGTCACACATAATAATAAACCCAAACATGTTTAATCTTAATAATTAGTGATTTATATCAAAAGCCCATTACATTAATGGATTATGTCTTATATCATATTTAAGACTTAAATCATTAAACTCGAATTGTTAATGATTAAACAAATTAATCATTATAATTCAATTGCCAAAAGAGAGAATATTTGTGATCTGATCCAACTTGCTTAAGTGTGTGACCCAATATGCCCGTTCGAAAAAAACAATGAACCTTTGTCCCAAAACTCAAGCCCAAAGTCCATAAGCAGTATCTAGTAATACATTTTGGCAACCCAAAATCGAGTGGATGTCGGAGATCCGAGTTTACCTTACATAGTTTGATATTTCGTCTTTTTGTCTCACGATATCTAGATTAAGCATAATACATGATCACATGTCAACCTTACATGCTTAATACGTTTCTTGATCCCAAGTAGATTGATATAACAAATGACATTGATAAACCTTTTATCAAGTAATTTGAGTATGCATACATTCTATCAATTCTACTCATCAAGTGGCCTAAAGATATCACTTGGCAACACACTAATCTTAATTCATTATCATTCACATGATAATAATCGATTAGGGACATTTAGAATAATATTCTTTTAACGTTAGGGTTTTACTATCAAGTCACATACTTGATGACATAAGGAAGAATAAATTATTCATGGATATTTTATCAACACAAAACATATTATAATATTTGAAAGATATGAAATGAAATGCCTATTTATTAAATGATAAATCAAATGACAATGTACATATATGATTGGACTAGAGCACCAAAACTAACAATCTCCCACTTGCTCTAGTGCCAATTAGGAACAAACATAATACCTAAAGACCTGATGTGTCTTTCATGTTTTGGTTCTAGGAGAGCCTTTGTCAAAGGATTGACGACATTGTCATTGGTGTCAACTTTGCATATATTGACATCTCCCCTTTCGACTATCTCTCGAACAAGGTGGAAACGTCTAAGTATGTATTTGGTTCTTTTATGTGATCTGGGCTCTTTGGCTTGAGCAATATTGTTGTCACAATATAAGTCTACTGGGTTTGCGATGCTTGGGACGACATCCAAACTAGTGATGAACTTCTTGATCCAAACAGTTTCCTTTGCAGCGTCTGACGTGGCTATGTACTCAGACTCTGTAGTAAAATTGACCACAATGTCTTGCTTGGAGCTTTTCCAACTAACTGCACCTCCGTTCAAACAAAACATATAATCGGATTATGATATAAAATCATCATGGTCAGACTGAAATCCAGCATTAGTGTAACCATTCAGGACTAGTTCACCTTCTTATCGTCCATAGACCAATAAAACATTCTTAGTTCTTCTCAAGTACTTAAGGATATTCTTGACCGTAATCTAGTGATTTTCACTTTGATCGGACTGGAATCTACTAATCATGCTTAAATCATAAGCGACATGAGGGTGTGTACAAAGTATGTCATACATGATAGATCCAATAGCAGAAGCATATGGAATCCTACTCATGTAATCTCTGGCTTGTCTTATTGGAATTCATCATGCTAAACCTTTTAAGCACTTTTTCAATATACACACTTTAACTTAGTCCAATTTGCCTATTAGATCTATCTCTATAGATTTATATCCCAAGGATACGTGAGGCTTCATCTAAGTCTTTTATTGCGAAACATTTTCCTAACCAAGTTTGATGCTCTACAAGGGTGGAATGTCATTTCTAATGATTAAGATGTTGTCAACATACAATACTAAGAACACTATTGCACCTCTACTAACCTTCTTATATACATAAGGCTCATCTTCATTTTTGATGAATCCAAACTCTTTGACATTTTCATCAAGACAAAGATTCCAACTTCGAGATGTTTGCTTCAATCCATAAATGGATCTTGAAGGTTGCATACCTTACTAGGATTCTTATGATCAACAAAACCTTTAGGTTGTGTCATGTACACATCCTCAAGGAGGTTTCCATTTAGGAAAGCAGTTTTGACATCCATTTGTCATATCTCGTAGTCATAATATGCTGCAATGGCAAGAAGAATTCTAATAGATTTAAGCCAAACGACTGGTGAAAAGGTTTCATCATAGTCAATACCATAAGTTTGTTTAAAACCTTTTGCAACAAGTCTTACTTTGAAGATTCCATCGACTTTTATCTTGTAAATCCATTTACAATCAATGATCTTGGCTCCATCACGTGGATCCACCAAGTTCCAAACTTGGTTATCATATATAGATTGCATTTCTAAATTCATGGTTTCATGCCATTAAATAGAATTTGAATCTATAATTGCCTTTTGGTAGGTTATAGGCTCATTATGTTCTACAAGAACAATTCCTATATGATCAATTCTGAGAAATCCATATCTCTCAAGCTTGTGATGAATCCTACCAGACCTTTTTGGGTCTTGTGTTAAAGATTTAAACTCCACAACATTTTGTGAATCTTCTTGAATCTTTAACCTACCATCGAAAAAATTTGTGGTTTTCTTATTTCATCTAAAAGTACTTTACTCCCACCAATACCTTTGGAAATGAATTTTTTTTCCAAAAAGACACCGTTTCGAGCAGCAAACACTTTGTTCTCGAGACGATTATAAAAATAATATCCCCTTGTTTCCTTTGGATACCCCACAAGTATAAACTTCTCGAATCTAGGTGCTAACTTTTCTAAAAATTGTTGTTTCACAAGAGCTTCGCATCCCCAAATCTTTAGAAAATACATTATGGGATTTTTCCTATGCCATATCCCATATGGTGTCTTTTCCACCGCTTTAGATGAAATTTAGTTAAGTATGAAAGCAACAGTTTCTAACGCATAACCCCAAAATGATATTGGAAGATCCATTTGACTCATCATTGATCAAACCTTATCAAATAGTTTTCAATTTCTTATTTTGGACATGTCATTCCATTGAGGCATTCCGAGGTGAGTGAGTTGTGAAACAATCCCACACTCCTTAAGATGATTGTCAAACTCTTGGCTTAAATATTCTCCACCACGATTAGATCGTAATATTTTGATATTCTTTCCAAGTTGGTTTTGTACTTCATTTTTGAATTCTTTGAACTTTTCAAAAGATTCGGATTTGTGTCTTATAAGATAAACAAATCCATATCTACTGAGATCATCAGTAAAAGTGATGAAGTACAAATAACCTCCTCTAACACTTGAACTAAAAGGTCCACATACATCAGTATGTATTAGGCATAATAGATCATTGGCCCTTCCACCTTTGAGTGTAAAATGACTCTTAGTCATTTTGCTAACAAATAAGATCCGCATGTATCAAATGATTCAAAATCAAATAAGTCAAGTAATCCATCTTTGTGGAGTTTTGAAATGCATTACTCACTTGTATGACCCAAACGACAATGCCAAAAGTAGGTTTGATTTTAATAATTCGATTTTAACCTTTTATTAATGCTATAGATGTGATTGCTTTATTCCAAGTTTAAAACATAGATAGCAAAAGATAAGGTTGCAACACTATAAAATGTGACCCCATGATAGATGGAAAGATTATTATTCTTAATAATAAAATAAAAACAATCATTGTCTAGGTAAGAAATATAAATAATGTTCTTACTCATAGTAGGAACATAATAACAATTTGACAATTATAAAACAAGTCCACTAGGCAAAGTTAAATAATAAGTTCCTACACCTAATGCAACAACTCTTACTCCATTGCCAACTCGTAGGTCCACTTCGCCTTTCATCAATGATCTATTATTTTTCAATCCTTACACCTGCACATTAATGCATATATAAGCTCTACATCTAGTATCAAATACCCATGAGGAATTAGTAGATATATTGATTTCTATAACAAAAAAACATGAAGAAGAAGCATCGACTTTCTTATTCTTTAGCTCTTCTAAGTAGAGTTTGCAATTCATTTTCCAATGACCCGGTTCATTGCAATGAAAGCAAACTCTTTCTTTTGCCTTGGTTATCTTGGCCTTAGGCTTATTGGGCTTGGGTTTCCCTTTGCCCTTGCAAAAAATCTTTGGCTTAGCATTGCCATTGCCTTTCCCCCATTTATACTATGAGCACATTGTTGGTCTTAGGAATGCTCTTCTCGGAATTCTTCAACATACAAAGAAGCTCGGTGATAGACTTATCTATGTTGTGCACATTGTTGGTCTTAGGAATGTTCTTCTCGGAGTTCTTCAACATACAAAGAAGCTCGGTGATAGACTTATCTATGTTGAGCACATTGTAGTTCATAACGAACTGGTCATAACTACTTGATGACATAAGAAAGAATAAATTATTCATAGATATTTTATCAACATAAAACATATTATAATATTCGAGGTGGTGTTTAACCGGTATACATGTGTCAGTTGCTGTCAAATAACGATGACATGTAAGAAAGTTAAGTGACAAATCAGAAATGATTTGTTAGGAACTTATAAAGAAAAGGATTTATTTGGGAAAAAAAAACATAAAACATTTAGGACTAAAGGTTCAAAGATTAAACAGTTTAAGACTGATTCATGAAAAGTATCAATGATGAAGTATAAAAATGGCCTTTGCCTAAAAAATAAATGTGATTATACAAAAAAAGAAAGATTAAAAAATAAAAGATAAGTAGATTATGATAAAAAAGGAAAAAAAATGATCATCGGAACAAATGATTAATTCAATTCGTAAGCAAACAATTGGTGAAGAGACATAGTTGAAAATTAGCCCTAACATTCTCATTATCATACTCTTTAAAATAGTACCTTTTTAATCCATTTGTATCTTAACTAGTATTGAAACTTATGCAGTATTCTATGTTTTAAATTATGAATTAATATCTTATTACTAAATTTTAAAAAATGAAAGAGTGAATAGTAACTCCACATTTATGTAGAGCTATAATTTACTCCATTCTTTTTCTTTGATTAGGTTATAAAATATTAATTAATGAGATAAAAAATTGACTTTAATTTTTGGGACAAATTGTAGAAAAAAGAAAATTAAATATAATATTATAGGGAGTCAATATAAAGAGACTATTAAGAGCATGTACGATAAACTCCTTATATATGTTTCTAAAAATACATTATTTTATTCTTATTTGTTTGTTATCTTGAACTTTGTGTATTAAATTGAGAATCTATTAGAAAGTGAATATTCTATTAATGAATTAGATGTGGACTATTGAAGAATGAATAGTATTTCTTTAGTTTTGTAGAGGAACTGCAGCACTAAAAAAACATTTAATTAGTTTATTAGTAAAATATTAAAGAACAAAGTTGAATTATAAGTGATATTAGTGTTGAACCAAAGGTGGTTCACATTTAGATCTACCTATATTTTGATGATGGCCAAAAGTTGAGAAATCAATCTTGATAAAGGACATACCAATCAAGGCTGCCAAAAGACAAGATTATTTGAAATAGAGAAGAGTTACTCGAGTGAGTGTAGTGTCCAGAAGCAATGGTGTTTAGGTGTCACTCGAGTGTAACCATTTTTCACTCGAGTAAGTACAAAGTTACTCGACCAAGAAATAGAGTTACTTGAGCAAGACTAATGTCCAGAGACCCACTGATCAATAAAGTTACTCGAGTGATGATAAATGTTACTCGAGTGAACGAGAATCAGCAAATCGACAAAGCACCCAGAGGTACAAATCACTCGAGTAGAGCTATGGATTACTCGAGTGAATGTGATCTTCAGAAAGTCCAGAAGTGAACCAAGGCAGAGTTACTCAAGTAGAGATTTTCTCCATCGAGTGAGTGTGATGTTTGATATGAGGGATTCAAATCAATCAAGTTTGAAAAGGAAAGAAATCAAGTGCAACGGTCACAAGAAGATCGATCACTCGAGTGGATTATAATATTAATCGAGTAATTTAGGCCATAAATGCAACACTGAAGTCTTACATTAGAGTTACTCGAGTGGAATAAAAAGTCACTCGAATGAACACTGAAAAGGAAACAAAATCGAGATTGATTTCACACTCCAACGGCTACAAATCAATGCACAAAGGCTAGAAATCTTTGAGGAAGCATAAATACATTCCATAATGTGGCAGAAAACAAGAGACACTACTTCCAAACATATATTTTTTTATCACTTTCATAGCATCAAGTTGTCTATTGTGATACAAGTGTATTTGTGCATATTTTTCATTCTTTCTACTTGTATCAATTGCTCTAAATTTGGTTGGTGAGTGAATTACTTGTTAAAAATAGAGAGTTTGTGAGGTTGGGATCGATGGTAGATCATAGGCTTGGTTTATTCTTAAACCGGAATTAAGAATTATAAGAGTTCTCACTTAGCTAGAAAGTGAAGGTGGCTTTGGAGGTGTGAGCCTTAAAGAATCAACCTCATTTTTGTAGTTGGCCTTGTTGGATTGAGACATAATCAATCATTCAAAGTAGTGAAAAGCCTAAATGAGACTTAGTTAATAGGCATAGGCAAGGTTGGCTGAATCACTCTAAATCTTGGTGTTTATTGTTTACTCTTCTCAACTCTCACAACTTCATCAAGCCAAGACCAAAATCCTCTTTCTATTAGAGCATCTCCAGCATACTTTTTATCCAACATCTTTCTTCAATGTGAAGAAAGCCATGTCTCCAATAGCCTCCTTATGTCAAGCCTCATTCTTTATAATATATAGAGAGTGAACACTTGCTCTAGGTATATATGGAGCCAAAAATGGCTCTCTGATAATATTTTATTATTTATTTTTGTTGTCTTTTGTTGCCATATTGTTTTCTACCTTTTTCATATGCTTTCATGTTTTTAGGTCTAAAACCATATATAAGCCAATTGCTCTATACATTTCGTAGATGAAGAACTGCAAAGAAGCCAAAATTTTGAAATTATGAAATGGGGACATGATTGCATGGTGTTTTATATATTGCATCATATCATTTTTTCATCTCCTCATCAGCAATAATAGAACATATGCAACCTTTCCCTCTAATTAACAACCTAGACACCTCCAACTGTGCAACCTACTCCCTCCAATCTCTGTCAACCTCGCCATGCCACTTCAGCTGCCGTTCGTCGTTCGCTTGATGCCGTCGGTGCTGCAACCACACACAAGTATGTTGATTCCTTTCTTTAGCCCTTCATTTTTATTTTCTGGTTTTTCTTATGTGTAAGAGAAATGTCCTCTCTGTTATATTTTGCTGCCCTATTTCTATCTCAATTTCTCTTTCTTTATTTTTGTGCTTATGTCATGACAAATCTGCGGTTGCATGATCAAGGTTCTTTGTCAATTTGTGGCAAAAATGATTTTCCACTTTTTGATACGTAATTTGGAGTGATTTTCCAATTTTTTTATTTCATACTTCCAATGTTTTGTTTGTTTGGTTTTAATGTAAATTTTTTGTTTGGAAAGTCTATTTGAAGGGCAGTACATGGTTGTTGATCATTGATTATTATGATAAAGTTTGTAATTGCATTAGGAATTGAGTGTTGAGTATTGTTGTATTTGTTCTGTAGTTCATGTAGAAAGATTTTTCTCATATGTTGAGTACTAAATACAATACTGATTTATTTCCACTAATTGTTTAGATGCTCTTGTTGTTGTCATAGTGATCATGATTATAAAGACAAGTATTGGTTAATGTAGGTCCAAAATGACAATCCAAGAGGGGGTGAATTGGATTTCTAACTTTTAAAACAGATTTGAAAACGTTTTTGAACTACCAACAACAATTAATACAAGTTATAAATAAAGCAATAACA
Source organism: Flueggea neowawraea (assembly GCA_948243855.1). Lineage (NCBI taxonomy): Eukaryota > Viridiplantae > Streptophyta > Magnoliopsida > Malpighiales > Phyllanthaceae > Flueggea > Flueggea neowawraea. The sequence goes on along the minus strand of CAODLS010484159.1, from coordinate 2,631 downwards.
ATAACCCAATTCACTTAAGTAATAAATATAAAGAGCGAAAGGATAGAAGAAATAAATCCAAGATTTATAGTGGTTCGACCCTCTTAGCCTACGTCCACTCCTCAAGTTTTCCCCTTGAGATTTTGAATCCACTATAACTTCCTTCTTTAATGGGTGAAGGCAACCGCTACACACTCTTGCTTCAATGGTACAAGATTAAATCAATCAAGTGCAACTCTTGTTTTTAAGATAAACAAGAAAACTATTCTCTCTCTATTACAATGATTTTCTCTTACAAAGAAGAATGAAAATGTAATCTATGACTCTCAAGCAAGAACAAACTTTCAAGTATAAGGAGCACTCTTGAGAGAAATATGAATGATTTGCCAAATGAAAGCTTGATGATGTTGTTAGATGATTGCAAGTTGTTGTTATTTCTTCTCTAAAGTCTCTTGGATGTATTTATATCTTTGGAGGTCAAAAGAGATGTTGGGGAATTAATTGTAGTCGTTGAGAGATAAAGCAGCCCCTGCATTTAATGCTCTGACACATCATATAACTCAAGTAATACATGTGTAACTCGAGTTATCCATATAAGTAGATACAAGTTTTGAACCTCTAACTCGAGTTGACATTTTCTCTAACTCGAGTTATCCATGAATATGACCATTGGGACCACTAACTTTTGACAATTGAACTCTGATCTTGTCAGTCCTAAGTATAATTATTTTGTCTCCAATGATAACTCGAGTTAATCAACATTATAATTCGAGTTAATCAACATTATAACTCGAGTTAGCCTTCATACACTTGTTCCTATTTGATTGAATTCTTTGAGTTGTGTTCAACGATACTCGAGTTGAATTTATGCCTCTGATACTCTAGAATATTTAACTCAAGTTGACATTATACGTAACTCGAGTTATGTGGCTATTGATCAACTCGAGTTATTATTTTTGCTAGTTTTGTGCCTTAGTCCAATCATGTATACATTGTCATTTGGTTTATTTAATAAAAGGGGCATTTTATTTCTATGAAATATTATTTGTTTTATGAAGATAAAACTCCATAAATAGTTTATTCTTCCATATGTCATTAAGTGTGTGACTTGATAGTAAAATCATAAGGATAAAAGTGATAGTATTCTAAATGTCTATAATCTATCATTATCATGGGAATGATAATGAATTAAGATTAGTATGTTGCTAAGTGAATAATAATGTTTTACTGATTATGGATATGAGATATCAACTTGGAACATAGATATATATTGGGGAACATGTATTGAACTGGTCTGCTATGAAAGCACTTCATAGATTGTTGTCACAAAGTAGCTTTCATGCAGTGGTGATGTATGAGTCCTCTAATTAAAACTCGCTATCGACTCCTACATGAGGAATCACATATTTTGACTTAGTCAAACGTTATCCGTAACAGGGTAACAATAAAGGCTATGATTGGATGTGTCATGAATCATGTAGAGGAGTAATAGTGAGAGTGATGAATTTGTTCCTCTTATGAAGAGTGATATCTCTTAGCCACTTGATGAGTAGGATTGATGGAATGTATGCATACTCGAATGAATTGATAAAGGGGTTTATCAATGTCATTTGTTATATCAATCTACTTGAGATCACGAAACATGCTAAGCATCATAAGGTTGACATGTGACCATGCCTTATGCTTAGATGAGATATCGTGTGAAAAAAAGGACTAAATATAGGACTATGAAAAGTTAACTCGAATCACCGACATCCACTCGATTTTGGGTTGCCATAATGTATTACTAGATACCGCTTATAGAATTTGGGCCTAAAGGTTTAGGAGAAGGCCCATTGCCAATTTTGAGTGGTCCTATTGAGTCACACACAAGAACAAATCAGATTAGTTACAAAAGTTCTCTCTTTGAGTTGATTGAATTATTAAGATGATTAATTTAATTAATCAATAATAATTCAGGGTTTTATGATTTATGTGTTAAATAAGATTTAATACATGGTCCGTTAAAGTAATGGGATTTTAATATCAATCATCAATTATCATGGTTATAATTATTTAATTATGCGTGACATAATTCGGCCCATGAGTGATTTATTCTTATGATAATGCATCATATAATTAAAAGCACAATGACATTAATAAGAACCATGTGAATTTCGGCATACCTAACCTATTTAGGAGCATGAAAAATTCGACACAATAAACCTAAACAGGAGGGAAAAATTCGGCTCACATCTTCCTTTTTTTGGGAGTCTTTATCCTTGTAAGACTAGGAGATTTTCGGCACATGCACAAACTAATTAGGAGTCCATAACTAATTAGGAGTTTTATTCTTATGTGACAAGGAAAATAAAATCCTAATTTGCATGTGACAAATTTAATTAGGAAGTGTTTATTCTTATGGGAAAAGAAAGGAAAACCTAGTGAGACTAGATAGAAATTCGACACACTCCTTCTAAAATAGGAAGATGTCGAATTCTTGGAGGACAAGGAGAGGAATTTTGGCATCCTTTTATGTACCTATTTATGTATACACATATGCTGGTGTTGTCGAAGGCCTACACCTAAAGACTAAGGCAAGTGTACTTATCGCCTATAGTAAGTGGACCCTTGAGTACCGAGTGTGTTATCTCACAGAGACTATGATTATTA
>CAODLS010483983.1:0-12431 GCA_948243855.1 Flueggea neowawraea | reverse complement strand
TTTTGGAAACAGTCAAAAAATATCACATGCAGATATAAACGTATATGTACGTATACACACTATATTCAGAATAACAATATTTCCAAAAATTATTTCAAAATTTTTCGTAAACAAGACAGACAACAAACAATCATACAAATTAACTAACTAATTTTCTTGAATAAAATAATTAGTTTCAAAACATAAATAGTCATAATATTTTCCTTTCAAAATATTTACCAAAAAATATATTTATTTTCCCAAATATTTTCAGAGAACAATAGCAAAGTTAACAGGACCAGAAACTGATGAAACGAGTCATCTGGTCTCGATAATAGCACTTAGGAATAGGGTATAGTCACTTAGAATTTTGACAACCCTCTATGTTGTCATTAGCCACTCAAACAAAAATATAGCCACTCAGGCGAATACAACCCTCTAAGCTGATGATAGTCACACTGGCAAAAATAACACATTGATATACCAAAGTCTACGTTACTCCGTTGCTGGGTGTCCCATATCGAATGTTTTCCCAAAAACATTTTGAAATATTTACAATTAAAATATTCAGGCGGACATAAAGCAAAACAGATAGATTTTTCACCGAAATTTATCAAACCTCAGACGAAATATTAATTGCAAAATATTTTTAATTTTAGAAATAAAGTACTTAATACATAAATTATACTTATTTCAGAAGAGAATATTTGTACCAGAAAAATATTCTTAAAATCCAAATCAGAGTGTTTATTACATAAATAATAATAAATATTAAACTAATAATGCATAAATTACATTAATGGATAATATCATATATTATATTTATGACATAAATCATAAAGCACTAAATTATTAATGATTAATCAAATTAAACATCCTAATAATTTAATTACTATGAAAAAGAATATTTGTGAATCAATTCAATTCGTTCTTGTGTGACCCAATATGCCTACTCGAAATGAAAATGGGTCTTGCCCCAAAACTTGGGCCTAAAGTCCATAAGCAGTGTCTAGTAATACATTATGACAACCCAAAATCAAGTGGCATCGGTGATTCGAGTTAACTTTTCACAGTTTGATATTTAGTTCTTTTGTCTCACGATATATACATTAAGCATAAAACATGGTTACATGTCAACCTTATTTTGCTTAATTTATTTCTTAATCTCAAGTAGATTGATATACAAATGACATTGATAAACCCTTTTATCAATTCATTTGAGTATGCATACATTCTATTAATCATGCTTATCAAGTTGCCTAAATATATCACTCTTCATAATATGAACAAATTCATCACTCTTACTATCACTCCTCTACAAGATTTATTACATATCCAATCATAGTCTTTATTGTTACCCTGTTACAGATAACATTTGACTAAGTCAAAACATTTGATTCCTCATGTAGGAGTCAATAGTGAGTTTCATTCAGAGAACTCAAACATCACCACTGTATGAAAGCTACTTGTAACAGTGATCCATGAAATACTTTCATAGCGGACCAGTCCAATACATGTTTCCTAACATATATCTATGTTCTAAGTGATATTTCATATCCATAATTAGTAAAAATGTGATTATCCACTTAGCAACATACTAACCTTGATTTGTTATTATTCCCATGATAACAATTAATTAATGATATTTAGAATAATATTCTTTTTACCTTAGGGTTTTACTATCATGTAAAACTTGATGAAATGAGGAAAAATAAACTATTCATAGAGGTTTTATCTTCATAAAATATATTGTAATATTTCATAGATATGAAATGAAATGTCTTTTTATTAAATAATAAATCAAATAATAATGTATATAATTGATTGAACTAGGACACTAAAACTAACATTAATTATGTCAAATTAAAAAAACTATGGATGCATCATATTTTTAATGTTATTTTACTACAAAATGAAAGACATACTTTTTCTCGTTATTGTAGAATATTACTACAAAATGATATTTCATGTAATCGTTAGGATGAATCCCTATGATTAGTAAAATGAGAATGCATGACCGAATCTATTCCAAATTTTTTTATTATTGATAATTTGTCACATAATATTATTAAAATATTTGAGAGTCATTTTAACATTAAAGGTCAAATTTGATTTTAGTGAAATTTAATATAAAAAATCCCCATATACTTAAGAAAGAAATCTGATTAGAAAAAAAAAAAGAAAAGGAGAAGAAGAATGAAGAGGAACATTTCTTGGTTTTGATAAGCATAGTTTTTATGTAACTCTTCGCTCTTTAAAGAGAAAATATTCGACATGCATGTTACAAGGCCCAAATTTCCACAGCTGCCTTCCCTTGCGTTGGTCCATGGAATAACTGATCTTATTCATGTGACACAAAAGGAGGTGACGTTCTATTACTTTTAAAATCTTTTTCACCTTTTTATCCGTAAGAATATATTTTTCTTTTTTCGATCGAGCTTTATTTGATGTTATTAAATATTATTTGTTTGCTTATTTTTTATTTTTCAATCGTTGATGTTGTGGAATTTATGTTATTATTTTTTATATTTATTTTCTACTAGAAATTAAATTTTCAAACATATAGCACCTCGTCATCATCTGCAAAATTTAGGAGTTGGTATCTCTTGGCAAGATAGGCTACAAACACACACAAATCAAATACTTCTCACTTTTTAGAAAATCAAATAGGCAATAAATCGAACACAAATAAGTCAAGTAAATACACCATAAAATACAAGATTTTTTTACTTGAAAAATCCTTCAATGTGAAGGAAAAAACTATAGACTTGCAACCATCAATAAACTTTCATATCAAAATAATGTGTTACGTAGTAGGTCTTTTTAGGCTAAATTAGAGTTCAATCACAATAGTTCTTCATTTAAAAGTGGATAAACTACTCAAAAAACAACCAAGAAAATAGATAAAAATCACCGCAGATTTTAACAAAGACAACCATAGGAGAGGAATTTCAACAATCTATACCAGTCACTTTTTAGTGTTTGATGCTAAGAACAATATACTAAAATTTAGTAGAAGTTGGGCTTGAAATCATCTTCCAATCAAACCAACCACTTCCTCTTGCAACCAAGAACACTCAAATTCATTTATCTGCCTTGTTTTTGTGGCATCAACAACAACAACGTCTTCACCCACTTTTTTTCCAACCTCTTTTTAACAAGTCATGCACCATCTAATTTTTGTAGTTTTTTTCCTTTCTTTTTTAAGTAGTGTGGATCCCACCACTTGCCACGTAGACAGGACCACTCAATAAATCTCCCCGTCATGCCCATGTATAAAGGGGTGCCATACCCGCTAATTCTCTACAAGCTAGTGCTTTTTTATGGGTAAGACCTTTGTCATCATGTTTTAACTGTTATCGTCAGTATGTATTTTCTTTAACTTAAACTGCTTCATTTCTAGTGCATCCCAATTCCAATGATACCACACATCAATATCTTTTAATCTATAATGAAAGGTCAGGTTCAATACTTTGACTGTCATAGTACAATACATACTTCTCTTGCCACATGATTAACTCTCGTAGAAACTCCTTCATCTACAAAAGTTCTTTTGCAGCTTTTGCAACAACAATATGCTCAGCTTTAGTGGTAGACAAAGCAACACATTTCTATAATTTAAACTTCCATGACACTACTCCCTTTGAAAAAGTCATCGAGTAACCAGATGTGGACTTTCTAGAGTTAACATCTCCTACCATGTTAGTATTTGTGTACCCATCTAGCACAAATTTACCATTCTAAAAAAAAAAGAAATTATTTAGAAGTGTCTTTGTGATACTTGAGAATCCATTTAATTGCATCCCAATGCTCCTTATCAGGATTGGAGAGAAACCGAATTACCACACCAACTGCATAAGCAATATCTGGCCTTGTGCACACCATGTCATTCATCAAACTACCAAAGCTGAAGCATAAGTAAACTTCTTCATTTTTTCTTTTTCCTTTCTCACTTAGAGGAAAAGAACCTACAAACGAAGAACTTATTGGTTTGGATTTGCTCATGTTAAACTTCTCAAGAACCTTTTCAATATATATTTCTTAAGATAACTACAATTTTTCATTCTTCCTGTCATGAGTAATTTGTATGCCAAGGATTTGTTCTATGAGTTCTAAATCTTTCATTACAAAAGATTTAATCAAATCTGCTTTCAACTTTTTCTTTTTCTCAGTATCACAGCCAACAATTAACATATTATCCACATACAATAACAGAATAAGGAAATCACCATCACCGATTTTTTTTAGAAATACACAATTATGATCAGAAGTGTTCTTCCTATAACCATAATCAGTCATGAATGAATCAAAATTTTTGTACCATTGTCTAGTCATTTGATTGACTCCTTTTCATCTTGCATATAAATACTCATTTCCCTTGACAATAAACCCTTTCGGCTGCTCAATGTAAATTTCCTCCTCCAAATCACTATGAAGGAATTTTGTCTTCATATGAAGCTGCTCAATCTCAAATTCATAGAAGCTGCTAAACCAAGTACAATTCGAATTGAAGACATTTTTTACCACTAAAAAAAATATTTCTTCGAAGTTAACATCTTTCTTCTGACCAAACGCTTTTACAACTATTCTTGACTTGAACTTGGCTTTAGGCTTTTGCTTCTCGTTTTAGTCTGTGAACCCATTTGTTCTTCAAGGCTCTTTTGCCTTTAGGCAACTTCACTATCTCATAAGTGTTATTCTCATGCAAGGAATTCATCTATTCTTCTATGGCTTTTATCCACTGGTTCTTATTTTCACTGCAAAAGACTCCATTCTCTGTAACCAGTATGTACTCAGTTTTAAGATATCTTGTGGAATGCTTGGACTGCCTAGATGATCTTTCCAACTCAGGTTGAACTTGTGCTTCTAGTAAGGTTTGTTCTGCAGGATCATCAATCTCATCATTCGACATAACATGTTCAGCATCATTATTGGTCTCATCATTATCTCTCTCATCTCCAAGTACATCTCGGCCGTCATTCACATTCTCCTTGGATGGCTCTAATTCAATAGCATATGTTGGAGCTAGTTTTGGCATCACTAGTTTCTCAAAATTTACTACTATTTGATCTTCAAGAAACACCATATCTCAGCTTCTGACAATTTTCTTCTCTACAGGATCCAATAACCTGTACCTAAACTTCTCATCTCCATACCCTAGGAAGGCACTGTTTTGTTTTACTGTCTAGCTTGACTCTCTCATCTTTTGGAATTTGAACAAATATTCTGTAACCAAACACTTTTAGATAATTGTATGCGAGTTCTTTCCCTTTTCACACCTTTGTAGGCACCTCTTTGTTAAGAGCTGTGCAAAACAAAAAGGTTGATCAAGTCTAGTGCAGTCTTAATTGCTTCACCTGAAAAACCTTTAGACAATTTTTCATAAGACAACATGCACCTATCTTTCTCAACAATAGTGCTATTCATGCTCTCTGCAACTCTGTTATATTGAGGTGTCTTAGGCATTGTATTCTCAAACTGACCTCCGTATTCACCACCATTATCTATTCTCATTGCTTTTAACTGCCTTATAGTCTATCTTTCAACACTAGCATGAAACTGCTTGAATATGTCAAGTAGTTGGTCTTTTGTCTTCAAAGCAAAAGGCCACACTTTTTTGGAATGATCATTAATAAAAGTAACAAAGTACAAAACACCACCAAAAGTTCTAGCCATCATGGTACATATGACAGTGTAAATCAAATAAAAAATATGAGATCTTCTACCTGAGGGAGAACGTTCAAATGCCTTATGTAGTTTTCCAACAAAATAATCAATACAAGTATTCAGTTGCGTACCTTTCACTGGGATGTTCTTTGTAAGAATGCTAAAGCCTTTCTCATTCTTATGGCCAAATCATATATGTCAAAGATCCTTAAAGGATTCTTTAACTATATTTACCTCCTTAAACGCTTGAACTTATGCCTTGCATAAACCATCATTCTTACCTCTGGAAACCACAAGAGATCCTTAACCAAGCTTCCATTTAACACCACTAAAGTAATTGGAGTAACCCTCATCATCAAGTACTACAATGTAAATCAAGTGAAACTGAATATCTAGAACATGTCTAAATTTTTTCAGTAACAATTTGCGTCTAGTGCTGGTTTTTGGCCATATGTCTTCAATGCCAACAATCTTACAAACCCCTTCGTTTCCCATCCTAACCTCACCATAACCAGCACTAGTATAAGATATGCAGAAATCCCTTCAGGAAGTAACATGATAAGATGGTGCAGAATTAACGCAAGTAGAATTCTGGCAGGTGATATTTATGCAACTTTTATCACAAACAACAATTACTTTACCACTATATGCAACTGCACTAGTGTTCTTCTCATAATTTTTGTCTTCATTTTCCCCTTTGCTTGCTCCCTTTTAAATGTTTTGCACTCTTTTTTATGTGCCCTGACTTGACACAATGATAACACTTGATTGAAATTCTCCATTTAGACCTACCTTTCGATTTATCTCGATTCTTAGAATTCTTAGAATTTTTGGCTTTACTTCTACCTCATCCCTCTGTAACTAGTGCTTCTGAATGTGAAGAGAACCCAAGTTCTTTCCATCTTGTTTTTTTTTTTCATTAAATGGACTCTCCTTCATTGTATTCATAGACAACTTTCCCATTTGATGTTTATTTTTGTCCATACTGCTTGTTGCTTATCTTGATTGCATTGAATGTCTATGTGAGCTTTTATTCATGTGTCTTGTTATTTTGTGGATCACCCTTTGTCTTTGTTTATGGTTTGATCAACTTCTGGTTTATTTATGATAATGATGTTTTGTTAGAAGGGTGAATATGATTTACTAAAATCTTTTTTATTTTTGTGTATCTATGAGCTTGTAAGGATTGTAATACCCATTCGAATTTCATTAAGACTCTCTCTAGTTTTTCATTCAACCTTGATTTGATACGTTCAATTTTGATTGGATCTTTAAATGGTCATATTGATCGTTGGTGTTTGAGATGATGATTAGATATTTGAGGGTGGTTAATGATGATTATTTCATGAGTTTAAGTTGTTCTTTAAGCCCCTAGATCGGGTGTTACTCGAGTAAACACCATAAGTTACTCAAGTGAGAAAAGGCATGTGTTACGCGAGTAAGTTTCCTTTTACTCGAGTAAATGAGGCTTCTAGAACTCCCCTGGAGTAATTCTTACTCGATTAGACTTTTTCTTACTTGAGTAAGTGCTGAGTAAAATGCTGTTTTTGGTTGAAACGCACCGTTTTGGAGGGAAGGGTCTATATATACCCCAAATCCGACCCCTTTTGGGCTCAACCTCATTTCTTCACTCCAATCTGCTCCAAAGCCATCCGAAACTCTCTTCCATTGTTCCTCAATCATTCCAAAACATCTCTGGAGGTAAGATCGTGCTTCTAATCCATTATTTTTGTTCATTTCATGAATTAATCTTGGAATTTGGCTTTAGGCCGAATTTGAAATGTGTACACATTTTTGGATGATTATGATGAAATGGATGCTTGGAGTTGTTAGATTATGATTTTTTGGGGTCATATAAATATAAATATATCTTATATTTGGAGTTGCTAAGTTCGGATTTTGCTAAATATTTGGAGATTTTGAGTTGTTTTTGAGAAACCAATTATAGATTTGAGTTCCTTAGGTTGAATAGGATCAATGTGGGTGTTTAGATTCGATTTCTATCAGTTGAGTTGGATGTATGGACTATTTGTGTAATTTTTCATTTGGAGGACCAAAAGTGATATTGTGCATTTTAGGGACTAAAATATGATTTTGTATATTTGGAGATTTAATTCATATATTTTTAGCATTTAGAGGATTAATTAATGATTTTTGGAGTGTTAGAGATTCATTATTAACTTTGGAATATTTTGGGGGACTAAACCATAATTTTCCAAAGTTTGAGGACTGAATTGTAATTTTACATTGAGGTATGATTTTCAATAAGGTTGTTGGATATTCACTCGCAATAGGATTTTCATTCGACATGGGTTAGTAAGAACATCTACATTGTATACATATTTTGTAATGCCACAATTACCGTGTTTGATGTTTTATAACAAATTATGTATTCAGCTCGGTTGGACTTCTGAGGTGACCTGCCATGCCCCGGTGGCTAGTGATTGGAATATTTGCTTAGCGTCCAGATGAGTGGATGACATTTTCAGACGTATAAGTTGTCTTTCAAATTCTATATGTTTTTGATGTGCTTGGGTTGCCATGTAATATAGACTAATTAAAGGATAGGAAATCCTAAAACATGACTTATGTGAAAGCCTTTGATGTGGAAATCAGTTTTGAAAATTACTTTGGTTTGTTGGTCTTTCTAGTTGTTGGTTGACTGCCACTTTTGGACCTTGTCATCTGAAGTTCTTTGGAGGTAGTCGGAGCCGACTTGGTTGTCGAAGATGGCTTGATGGTGGCCGGGATTAGCTTGGTGGTGGTCGAAGTTGGCTTAATGAGTTGGAGCAGCAACAATGGTTGCTCTTTTCAGCTGAAGGGACTTTTAGGTGGCACTGTTCTTCTATGGAATCAGCTACTCTAGATCCAAACAATGGCGGCATTTAATTTCCTCGTCCATGATTAGTTCGGGAAATCACAACTTGTTTTTTACATTTGTTGTTGTGCGTTTGTGTCTCTTTGTTCAGTTGGCAACTGGCCTGTTGTTTTGCTCGTCAGATCCAGCTGTTTGTTTATTTCATTGTTGGGATTGTTATGTTAGAAATTAGGATTATGCTTGTTGGATCTCCTATTGTCGTATCGATATTTGTTGCTCAATTTGCTGTTGTTGTTGCATATATTCTAGCTTTACTTGTAATAATGTCTGACCTATGGTTTTATTGTTTTACTATCTACTGTGTTTCAAGGCTTCTTGTAACAATATTTTCCAGCAATGAAATTTACTCTTTACTGAAAAAAAAGTAATGAAGTGTGGGAAGCACCACATATGACGCATTGAAGCATTAATGAATAACAATATAAATTACGATAGTCGAATTAAGAATGATAACTGTAGGAGGAGTCAATGCTAATATACTTTTTGAGATTTTGAATTTATTGAATTATCAATTTGAATTTTATTGTTGAAATTATAAAAATTTGAAATAGATATTGACGGTTTAATTTTTAGTACAAAAAAAGATAAGAAGATGCAAGGGTGGAGACAGCGGGGTCGACTGACCCAACAAGAAGTCCAACGAACTCCTAGTAACCTGCTCTGCTCTTGCGGACAAACTGCAACTCATAGGCAAGGGTCGTTGTGAAGGAGACAACAATTTCCTTTCCTTCTTTTGTTTTTTCTTAAACCAAGGCGAAGCAACATCGTTTCTTCGTAGTTTAAAATAAATAAAAAAATTGGCAAACAACATGACACCATCCGTTCGTCATTCTTTTTTCCTCCTATTTCAAATCTATCTTGGATTGCTTGATAGTGAGATAGAAGCCGTAAGATCCTAACATCATAAATTGGATCTTTCTTAAACTACCAGTTGTGTGTTTTTACTTCCAACATCATTGTGATTTTTGTTTTAAAGTTTTTTAATTGTAATTAGGGCTTATGACAAGGCTTCCATAAAATGCATTGGGACTTCCAATTACTTTGGAACTTAGCCACTTAGGGTTTGTTAGTTTTATAATTTTATTTAATTGGGAATTGTTGACTTAGGATTTGTGTTTAAAACTTAAGAACTTAAGGTTTGTGAGTGTTGATTTTTTTTGAACTGGAATAAATTTATAAACTCATTCAATCTCAACAGGATACAAAGCAGAAGAAATATGGAGATCAAAAGGTCTGCCCCATACATGATAATCTTGCAAAAGAATAGCTGGTAAGTAGGCAAGCGCACCTATCGATTGTAGTATGCGGACCTGAATACCGAGTGTAGTATCCTACAGAGACTAAGAGTACTAGTGATACGAGAACCTCCACGAATAAGCTTAAGAACCCCTTTGTGTATTCGGACCCCCAACACATTAACGTTAAACCCCCAACAACAATTCAGTTTTAACCCCTAAGGATGGTTAGGAGTCAGATTACTTAGGCGAATGATCAAGGAATTAGAATAAAAAAACTCGCTTCAGAATTTCAATTTTGAAACACTCCACAAGAAGGTGATCAAGCTCCTTGAATGTTCCTTAAAGACATGTATTCTACGCAAGAACACAAAGACAAAAGCAATCTCGGCTTTTAGGGTTTAATTTCATCAAAAAGCCTCCTTAATATTTCAACTATGAATGATTTAAATAGCCTTACAATAGCTATCCTTGATAGACTAGGACTCCTAACTATATGCTACTTGCCATAAAAGAAATACATAAAAAATAGTCCAATAATTTTATGAGAAAAACAAATTCGGCCAGCCCAATAAAGAAACACCTAATTAAACCCATTATTGACTTGGATTATAATTAAGTTGTATTGGATTTGAGCTGAAATTATTCCAATACTTTGGTGGCCTTGTAATACTTCACTAACCTTGTTCACCAAGCCTTGTAGATGATGGATCATTGCTTGCTGAAAATTCTTTGATCGAGACCTTGTTATGGGCCCTGGAGGCATGCTAATTGGGCTAGAAACACGCTGGTCTTGAAGCTTTGCCCGAGAATCCTTTTGGACATGCCCATGTGGACAATCCTCTGGAACTTTGACATGACCATGTCAAATCACAACATCTGCATCTGGAAGCTTTTCAGCATGACCATGTGGACTCTTGACGGCAGAGTGCTCCATAACATTCCCCCTCTCCTTAAAAGGATTCGTCCTCAAATCTAAAGCATCACCTACGTCAAAAGGACTCAAATCAACAACATTAAACGAAGCACTAACATTATACTCACTTGGAAGGTCAACTTTGTAAGCATTATCATTAATCCTTTCAAGAATTTGAAAAGGACCATCTCCCCTCGGGTTGAGCTTAGATTTCCTTTGAAGTGGAAACCTCTCCTTGCAAAAATGCACCAAAACCCGATCTCCAGGTTGGAAAATCATAGGCTTCCTTCCTTTGTTCACATGAGAAGCTACTTTAACATTTTTCTTTTCAATTCTTTCTTTAACATGCTTATGTAATTTCTTCACCAAATCTGCATTGGAATTAGCATCAACATTGACAAATTCGTTAGGGGGTAACGACAATAAATCAATAGGAGAAAGTGGATTAAAACCATAAACAATATCAAATGGAGAACAATGTGTAGTGCTATGAATGACCCTATTGTAAGAAAACTCCACAAATGGTAAACAATCTTCCCAAGTCCTAATGTTTTTTTCAATGATTGCCCAAAGCAAAGTAATCAAGGTTCGGTTAACTACTTCAGTTTGCCCATCAGTTTAAGGATGACAAGTAGTTGAGAACAACAATTTAATTCCTACCTCCCCACAACACACGCCAAAAATGACTCAAGAACTTAACATCTCGATCACTAACAATGCTCTTTGGTATGCCATGCAAACGCACAGCTTCTTTGAAAAATAAATCAGCAATCAACTTAGCATCATTAGTTTTATGACATGGGATAAAATGAGCCATTTTACTAAATCTATCAACCACAACAAAAATGCTATCAGAACCTTTTCGAGTTTTAGACAATCCAAGGATAAAATCCATAGACAAATCCGTCCAAGGTTCATTAGGAATAGAAAGTGGTGTATATAATCCATGCGGTTTCAACCTAGACTTAGCCTCTTTACATGTAATGCAATGCTCACAAACCTTTTGCACATCATGTTTCATACTAGGCCAAAAGAAATGTTCTAACAACATATCATACGTTTTACTTACCCCAAAATGCCCTATTAATCCGCCACCATGTGCCTCCTTAACCAATAATTCCCTCATAACACTTAGGAATGCACAATCAATTTCGTTTAAACAAGAATCCATCAAACAAATAAAAATCATCCAAAACAGCCCCATTACCATAAGATTTATATGCATCACCAAAATCAACATCAGTAGGATACAAGTCTTTAATAAACTCAAAACCCAACAATTGAGCATGAAAAGAATTAAGTAAAGTGTACCTTCTAGACAATGCATCGACAACCACATTCTCTTTACCTTGCTTGTACTTAATGACATATGGGAATGTTTCATTGAACTCTACCCATTTCGCATGCCGACGGTTTAGCTTGTATTGACCCTTCAAATGCTTTAAGCTTTCATGATTGGTGTGTATCACAAACTCCTTGGGCCATAAATAATGTTGCCATGTTTGCAAAGCTCGAACCAAGGAAAATAATTCCTTGTCATATGTCAGATATTTCAAAGCCCCACTCAACTTCTCAATGAAATACATTAGTAGCCTTTGATCCTGCATCAAAACAGCTCCAATCCCTATGCCACTTGCATCACATTCAATCTCAAAAGTTTTGTCAAAGTTAGGCAAAGCAAGCAAAGGTGCATTACACAATTTATCTTTAAGTTCATTGAATGCATGCTCTTGTGCATCACCCCAAATAAATCCAA
>CAODLS010483913.1:0-14550 GCA_948243855.1 Flueggea neowawraea | reverse complement strand
AAAATTTCTTCCATAACTGGTCATCCATTTCTATTCAACAAAGCAAGCATAGGCCAAAGGTAAATCTGAACTTATAATAATTTGTGACAAGGCTCTGATTGATTACTATTTTTCAACTTGTTAGAGATGGAATTATAGAATTATCAGAGAATAAAACTTGTATATTTATGTGTCTTATATATTCTTGTGAAATAGTTTTAGCTAATTTTGAGTTGTTTGATAATTATGGTAAAAATAGTATGAACTGCCCAGATTTCGGATTCAGTAGAAACAATCAGTTTGCATGGTTCTTTTAATGCTCTTAGAAACTAATTTAGACAAAACTCAAAACATGAAATTTTTTAATAAATGTCTCTTCTACGAGTATGTGAAATTTTGGAGTTATTGGAATTGTGTGGTATGAGATGAAAGCATTGAAGTAAATGTTGTTCTGGGAATGTCCTATTTTTCAGCACTACTGTCAAGTTTTGAACTCCGATTTATATATCCTCAAAGACGTAATTTATTGTCGGTAAAAAGATAAAAGTATTTTTATATGTTTCTAGAATATTTCTGGAAATTTTGGTTGTGATTGGATCTGTGTGAAGTGAGTTAGTTCAATAAACTATAAATTGTCCACCTGAAGCAATTCTGTTATGAAACTGTGATTTTGAAAAATTGGTCAAATTGTTTTATAATGAATTAAGAGCTGATATTTGGTAGGAATACACTATTATATGTCTGATATATAAGGATTAATTTTCAACGAAAGAGGATGCTTTATGGATGTTCAAATATGGAGAAGAACAGGTTGTCCAGAATTGTATAAAATAGAACTCTAGCTACCTTAAAAATAATATATCTTCCTATATAATTGGATTGTTTTCTTTCAAATCAAATGAACAAATGCATTCATAATAGGTTATTAATAAGACCTCATTTGTTCAAAGCATAACATAAACATGCATTGCATAAAGAAATAGGGATTAAAACTAATATGATTATATACTTTAGGACCTAGAGTAGTAGAGAGGACGTAGGATCAGGTTCGCAGCTCGGATTATCTATCCTAAGTAGGTGAGTATAAACTTGAGAATAAGTTCAAATGTGTGTTATATGATTATATACATGTTCGTGCTTACTAAAATAATTCTCTCGATGTGAATATATGGATAAATATTTGATTACTTGCTTATATGTATTACATGTTTTAATTGTGAATTGCTTACCATATGTTATATGGATATGTTGAGACTGTTAGTTGTGTATACAGAAGGGAATGTATCACATGTATATTGGTTATAAAATTAGATGTTGTTGCATACATATATGGCTTAATAAAGGAGTTGTGACCATCTGGCTTTTGTATTCGCGTTTTATACTGGACCTACGGGTCAAATTTATACTGGACCTACGGGTCAATTTCATACGGTGTTGGCCAGACAATTATATAGATATATAGGAAATCTCGGGGCAGTACTTGGCTTGCTTGGTCATAACAAATAAAAATGGAATACAGAGTCATATGCACATGTTTATTTCTTGTAGTTATCTGATTATATAATTAATATTTATGCTTACCTGGATTTAATCTATGAAGGTTTATACTCATTGAGTTGCAACTCATATAAAGCGCAAATATTTTTCCAGATAACAAGTGAAGATATACTTTTGTTCTAGATAGCTTCCCGAGGATAGACATCAGTGAATCATAAGTTAGCCGGCTGATGCTGCGTGCTCCCTCCTCCTCCTCCTCATTTGCATTTTGCTAGTTTTACACGTATAGAGTTTTGTAGTACAGTGAACTTAATATATGTATATATAAAAGATTTTTGTTTATACGACTTTTTGTTTGATGTTTGATATGTACATATATACTTATATATGATATGCTACGTGTTTCCTTTCTATTTGTTTAAATTATTACGCTATACGTCATAGGATATAAGGGTGCTACATTTAGTGGTATTAGAGTAGGGATATGGTCATTTAGGGCATAATTACATACATGAGATCATACAGTATCATACAATATAAAGGCATTAAAATTGATATTTAAATTTATATGAATAGGAACACAGATATTCCTGAGCATGAGAAGGATGCACCGAGGAGAGAGGGTTCAACCGGTCTGCATTATTCCATAGAGGCATCATATTTGCATAAAGAACCTGAGTTGTTAGATAATAGACTAGGAGTTCATACTCTGTTGGGAGATGTTAAAATGGTGCACAAAATATACCGGGATTGTGCAATTCGAATTGGTACAGTAGAGTTGTTGGCAGACTTGATATTGTTATTCCTTCGAAAATTTGATGTTATACTGGGTATGGATTGGTTGGACAGACATCGTGCCACGGTTGATTGTTATACAAAAGAATTGGTATTTGAGCCTCCAGGGTTATTTTCTATGGTGACCGACAGATTATACCGGTTGTCTAGTTTCAGCAGTGACCACATTTAAATTGATTAAAGGGGATTGTGAGACATATTTGTTACACGTCATAGACACTACAACTACCCAAAAAGAAGTCAAAGATATTTCAGTAGTCTGTGAGTTTTCTGATGTATTTCTAGATGATTTATCGGGTTTACCACTAGACAGGGAGACAAAGTTTACTGTAGAGTTATTTCCAGGCACATCGCTGATTTCTATTCCTCTATATCGGATGGGACCATTAGAGTTACAAGAGATGAAGAAACAAGTATAGGAATTATTAGAAAAGGGTTACATACGGCCTAGTGTATCTCCCTAGGGTGCACTAATATTATTTGTGAAAAAGAATGATGGTACATTGTGATTGTGCATAGACTGCCGGAAGTTGAACCAAGTGACAGTAAAGAACAAATACCATCAGCTAAAGATAGCTAAAGATGACATTTCAACGACAACGTTTCAAACCCGGTATGAACATTATGAATTTCTAGTTATGTCCTTTGGTTTAACAAATGCTCCGGCTGAATTTATGGCATTGATGAATAAGGTATTTCAAACTTTTTTGGATAACTTTGTTATTGTTTTATTGATGATATATTGGTATATTCAACGATTTCAGTGGAGCATCAGGGTCATTTGAGAGCCGTTTTACAGACATTACGAGAAAAACAGTTGTATGCCAAATTGAGTAAATGTGAATTTTGGCTAGATCATGTAGTATTTCTAGGACATGTTGTTTCTAGATGAGGTATAAAGATTGATCCTAAGAAGGTAGAGACAATGTTAAATTGGGAGGTACTGAAAATTGTTACAGAGATTCGAAGTTTCTTCGGTGTGGCAAGGTACTACAAACGATTCGTTGAGGGGTTTTCTTTTATTGTTGCACCATTGACTAAATTGTTATGGAAGAATAATATTTTTGGGTGGAATGATGCAGTCTGGGTGATAGTCGACCGTCTTACAAAGCCAACTCTTTTTTTACCTATTCGGTGGGGTTGTACACTGGAGCATTTAGCAGTAAGATATATTGAAGAAATTGTGAAGTTACAAGGTATTCCTATTTCTATTGTTTCAGACAGAGATCTGAGATTCACTTCTCGATTTTAGGAAAGTTTCCAAATAGCCATGGGCACAAGGCTAAACTTCAGCACAACATTCCATCCTCAAATTGACGGATAATCTGAAAGGACAATTCAAACTTTAGAATAAATACTAAGGCATATGTTCTTGAATTCAAAGGTGTGTGGGATGAGTATATTGCTTTGTTGGTATTTGCTTATAATAATCATTTTCATAGTATGAAGCTTTATATGGAAGAAAGTTCATAAGTCCATTATACTGGGATAAAGAAGGCACAACAATCTTAGAAGGGCCAGATATTATTCAGAATGTAGTAGACAATATATATATTGTGAAAAGCATATTGAAGGTAGTGCAAGATTGTCAAAAGAGCTATGATGATCAACATAGAAGAGAAATGGAATATCAAGTTGGTGAGAAGGTATTTTTGAAGGTTTCACCATGGAAAGAAGTACTTAGATTTGGCAACAAAGGGAAATTAAGTCTGAGGTTTATTGGGCCGTATGAGATTGTAGAGAAAGTGGGACCACTTACATATAAATTGGCACAACCTCCAAAACTTTCTCAGATTCATGATGTTTTCCATGTTTGCATGCTTAAGAGGTATCATTAAGATCCTACACATGTGTTGAAAGATCAAGCCATTGAGATTTCTAAAAATATGAGTTATGTGGAAGAGCCAGTATCTATAGTTGATTACAAGATCAAAAATTTGAGAACTCGTGAGATAGCTATGGTTAATGTAATATGGAGGAATCATTCTACAAAAGAAGCTACATGGAAAATAGAAGAGAAGATGGGGATATGGTATCCTAATTTGTTTGGTGACACAAGTATGGAATTTTGAGGACAAAACTCTTATAGAGGGGGAGAATTGTCACATCCTTGATCTGGTTGCATATTCATATGCATATTTAATAGAAAACATTCATATGACATGCATATTCGTACATGCATTGTATATGTATTTTCATAAATTACTATTAGTTAATTATTATTACAATTTGATATACAAAGGAATAGATAGGAAGTTACCTATGATATAATTATTAGGGATAATAGCGTAGTTGTGACGGATGATGGCCAAGAAGCATAACATTAGAATTATAGTTGGTTTTAAAATGCTATTTTATACTTGTCTTGAGTAGGATCGGAAGCTAAATAAAAAGACTTGAATTAAATGTATGAATAAAATAAAGTTAAGGATTAAAAAGAAAGATTCAAAATAGGTAGGATAAAATGAGAACAATGTGAAGGGAAAAAATAAGTAACATGCACCCTTTTATTTTGACACATGGATATGGATGAAGAGAAACTAGACACGTACACCTTCCTTGTTTTTCCTTTACATATGCAAAACTGATGTTAGCAACATTATATTGAGGGTCTGAAAGTTTTCTACACTGCAAACTCTTCTAAGTCTCATTTACGGTCCAAAAATTTCTTCCATAACTGGTCATCCATTTCTATTCAACAAACAAGCATAGGCCAATGGTAAATCTGAACTTATAATAATTTGTGACAAGGTACTGTTTGATTACTATTTTTCAACTTGTTAGATATGGAATTATAGAATTATAAGAGAATAAAACTTGTAGAATTATGTGTCTTATATATTCTTGTGAAATATTTTTATCTAATTTTGAGTTGTTTGATAATTATGGTAAAAATAGTATGAACTGCCCAGATTTCGGATTCAGTAGAAACAGTCAGTTTGCATGGTTCTTTTAATTCCCTTAGAAACTAATTTAGACAAAACTAAAAACATGAAATTTGTTAGTAAATGTCTCTTCTACGAGTATGTGAAATTTTGGAGTTATTGGAATTGTGTGGTATGAGATACGATCATTGAAGTAAATGCTGTTCTGGGAATGTCCTATTTTTCAGCACTACTGTCAAGTTTTGAACTCTGATTTATATATCCTCAAAGACGTAATTTATTGTTGGTAAAAAGATGAAAGTTGTTTTTATTTGTTTCTAGAATATTTCTGGAAATTTTGGTTGTGATTGGATCTGTGTGAAGTGATTTAGGTTCAATAAACTATAAGCTGTCCACATGAAGCAATTCTGTTATGGAACTATAACTTTGAAAAATTGGTCAAATTGTTTTATAAGGAATTAAGAGCTGATATTTGGTAGGAATACACTATTATATGTTTGATATATAAGGATTAAATTTGAAGGCAAGAGGATTTTTTATGGATATTCAAATATGGAGAAGAAATAGGTTGTCCAGAATTGTATAAAATATAACTTTAACGGCCTTAAAAATAATATATCTTCCTATATAATTGGATTTTTTTCTTTCAAATCAAATGAAAAAATGCATTCATAATAGGTTATTAATAAGACCTCATTTGTTCAAAGCATAACATAAACATGCATTGCATAAAGAAATAGGGATTAGAACTAATATGATTATATACTATAGGAACTAGAGCAGTAGAGAGAATGTAGGATCAGGTTTGCAGCTCGGATTATTTATCCTGAGCAGGTGAGTATAAACTTGAGAATAAGTTCAAATGTGTGTTATATGATTATATACATGATTGTGCTTACTAAAATGATTCCCTAGATGTGAATATATGGATAAATATTTGATTACTTGCTTATATGTATTACATGTTTTAATTGTGAATTGCTTATGATATGTTATATGGATATGTTGAGATTGTTAGTTGTGTATACAGAATGGAATGCATCACATGTATATTGGTTATAAGATTGGATGTTGTTGCATACGTATATGACTTAATAAAGGAGTTGTGACCATCTGGCTTTTGTATTCGCGTTTTATACTGGACCTACGGGTCAAATTCGTACTGGGCCTACGGGTCAATTTCATACGGTGCTGGCCAGACAATTATATAGATATACAGGAAATTTCGGGGCGGTACTTGGCTTGCTTGGTCACAACAAATAAAAATGGAATACAGAGTCACATGCACATGTTTATTTCTTATAGTTATCTGATTATATAATTAATATTTGTGCTTACCTGGATTTAATCTATGATGGTTTATACTCATTGAGTTACGACTCATATAAAGCACAAATATTTTTTCAGGTAACAGGTGAAGATATACTTTTGTTGTAGATAGCTTCCCGAGGATAGACATCAGTGCATCATAGGTCAGCCGGCTGATGCCGCGTGCTCCCTCCTCCTCCTCATTTGCATTTTGCTAGTTTTACATGTATAGAGTTTTGTAGTACAATGAACTTAATATATGTATATATAAAAGATTTTTGTTTATATGTCTTTATGTTTGATGTTTGATATGTACATATATACTTATATATGATATGTCACATGTTTATTTTCTATTTGTTTAAATTATTATGCTATATGTCATAGGATATACGGGTGTTACACAAACGGCACTGGCGATATCAGTTGGAAAGGCGGTTGCGGAGCTACCATCCTTGAAGTCGGTGACGGGGGAGCGAGAACTGGCGGTTGATTCTAGTTGTTCCAGTGAGGCGAAGATGAGAACTGAGGAGAGAGAGAGAGAGAGAGAGAGAGAGAGAGAGATAGCAGTCACGAAGAAAGAGAGAGAGGAGAGAAAGAGACAATGGTATTAATATTGTGGTATTTGAGAAAATTAAAATGAGACTGTTGTATTTGAGCAATATATTAACATTGTGTTTTATAAGTGAATACTGATTTAAAAAAAGAACATCGGGTGTAATTTCCTCCTTTTTATTTCTCTTTGGAAATATCCAATAAAAAAAAGATCACCTTTTTTTTTAATTTGTAATTTTATAAATGATAAGTGCCAATTTTTTTATTGAAAATATATGAGAGAGTGAAAGAAAAAAGAGTCATTAGCATTTCGAATTGTGTTTCTCTGTATTTGATACGCAGGACATACGTTAGATAGATACAAATTAACACAATAACAAAAACAATTTGTCTACCTAAAACTATTAACCCAACAAGATCCAACATAATCCACACAAAATTTAATTCTATAAATTTTAAGTAACATGAAAGTTGTAATAATTGAGAGATTATTTATATTATAAATGTGATAATTACTTTCATATGCTACGATATTTTTATCAAACAAGATAGGGTAAGACACTTTTTCTTGCAAAAAAGACCAATCTAAGATTGTTTGGACAAGATTGGGACAACCTTTTCGTCTCCCTTTGGCAAACGTTGAGTTGTTCATTTACCCACTCCGACCTTACTGATTTTTCTGTCGTTCACAGCCAGTCGCATCTACGAATACGCCATTTTGTTTGCCATGGCAATTGTCTGGTTGCTTCTGCAGGTGAAATATAATGGTGGGAGATCGGCGATCCTATTCGACTTTCACATCAATCATCCTCTTCTCCAATCAAGGAATTATATAACATTACCAAATATAAAGATGCATGCATGGCAATGATAACTCCAATCCCATCATATAAAACTGGAGTTTGTATCCATGGCGACACAGTTTTCAAGATTAACTTTACAAGTTTCGTATTGGTTATTTAATTGCTTCCACCAATATTAAAACTTTCGATTTTGTGGTGTTAGAGTTAATACTAACACTAATGACCTACAAGTCTATTGTTATTCATATTCTTTTCTTTAATAAAAGCTATCGATTTCATACGTATTTTCTTATTAATTTATCATAATTAAAATTATTTATTCATGCATAAATGGAATTAGGGAAGCCGAAATTAATCTAATCTTGTATTGCCAGATTAAAGAAAAAACCTTAACCATCAAATAATTAAATGTGATTAATTATACATTATTTTTTTTCATTGAAAAGGACAGTTAGCTAGCTAGTGATCTAAACTTCTTAACTTTATATAAAAATTTTATGTATCAAAACTCAATTCTCATTGAGTCACAGCATTCCTTATCACAAAAAATAAAAGATATAGTTTAGATAACATGACTATTACATCTCAAAAACATGAAATAAGAAAAAAAAAATGAAGCAAGCAATGTCTCTCCTCAAATGGGGACAGAATGCCTATGTGACCACAAACATTAACAGCTTGTGCCACAACAACTTATGTAGACATAATCAATAATATAAATCATAGCTGTATAGATCAAAAGATCTTAATGTGAGTAGCTTCAGATTCTGGTAGATGTGTTGCTGGGATTGTTGCAAGGGTTGCCGGGATTCTTGATGGGGTTGCTGGGATTGTTGCAAGGGTTGCTAGGATTGTTGGGATTGGTGGTGGTGTCAGCACTCATTCCCAGAGTGTTCTTCACTGCCTCAGCTGCTCCTTGAGCCATGTTCTTCACTTGCTCCCCAGTCTGCAACATTATTTAATTAAATAATTAATTCCACCATCAATATTCATTTTTGGAAAATGGGTAGTAAATAAATTATTAATGAGATAGAAATCAATGATTAAAATTCAAGTTTAAGGTGGTAATCAATTGCCTGTTGAATAAAGGTGGTGGCTTGAGCTGTATAAGAGGCATTCTGGTTGTTGCCAGATTGATCAGTATTCCTTGATTGTTGAGTTGCATTGGATGCCTGATCCAGCAACTCGTCCTTCTTCAAATGAGCATGGCCGACTGCTTCACCGGCTTTGTGACTGATTTTCTGGCTCTGTTGGCTTGCCATTTTTTCAAAATGTTCTTGCTGGTTATAATTGCTTCTTCTTGTATGAATATTGAATTGAGAACTTGAGTGAGGAATGAGGAGATAATGGTGGAATATATAGTAATGAACTGCACATAACTCGTGGTCACTTTTCAGTCCCCAAATTGCGTGGTTTTAGCAATACATGACATTTAAATTTCTGGGCAGGAATGATTCAAGGAAATTGCTGAGTTAGGAAGGAGGTTTGGCATAGACTTCGAAAATTGTTTGACTCGATGATTCCGCAACGTAAATCAAATGTTACGGTCCTGAATCTCTTGATGTCTTCTGTGAGTGATGTGCAATATTACATTTGCCTTATACACACGAATTTGGCTCCTAATGTATTATTGGTTCACCTCTTTCTCTTCCCTGTTAATATTCATCAATATCAGTTACCAATGCCATACAATAATAATATTGAGATACCTAATTTACAAATAAAATGATATTAAGGTATCTAATTTAGAATAATTATATTGAGCTACCTAATGTGTTAACAATGAGGCTTTTCCTATTCGTTGTCCCGAGGCCCAAGAGTTGTCGGAGAGCTTGGCCCCGAATTCAAGTGAAGAAGAGGACAATGTGGGAATTGAGACTGGGACTAGCAATGAGCGAGCAATGCAGAAACGCACGCGGAAACCACCTTGCTGGGTGAAGGATTATGTGATGGCGTGAGGTGTAGAACCAATCATTTGAGAAAGATTCTTATGATTATTCTGTTATTCTGTTTTGTAACAAACTATAAATATGTAGAGGCAAGTCTGGTGTGGGCTATGCTGAATACCAAACATTTTGTCTCTTCCTATTCTCTATTCTTCCTCTCCTCTCTGTTCTTATTTCTTTCCTCTGTAACCAGGAGTAAACCCTAACTCAAATAGGGCTCCTTAATCGTATCATAATGTTAATTGTAATATACTTGAAAGATCTTATAAGTATTGACTTTATAGTACCATTTCTGTTAAACTAAGTATCTTTTAGGATTAAATATTCAGTCACATAAAAAACACGTTAGTGTATCTGACTACTATATATATATACAGAGAGAGAGGAGGGTTTCACTGACTTCAAGACTAAGTTTTTTGAATTTACTCTCTATTCTTATTATTTATTGCTTTTAAATTTAATAATAAAGATTAGATTGAAAAAAATATGTTACATCAATCTTTAGATTTAAAAATAATGAATGTTGAAAATGAAAAGTAAGTTCAAAAAATTTTCTCTTGGAGTAAATTAAACATTTCATATATATATATGGAGCAACATACACTAAGTATGTATATATAGCCATTACACTTCCGATAAAAAGGAAAAAAGTCATTGCACCATCTCTTCCATTTGCCTCTTGGCATATATTATTGCTTCAACTCCTCCTCTTCCTTTTTTAACTCTTCCTTGTTGTAAATATTCACTAATTTCACCTTCCTTACCAATGGCATACGGAAATAATGATGAAGCATATGGTATTGTTGTGTTAGCTAGGAACCGTCCCAATGTACATTGTGTTCATGGAGCAAAACAAGGGCCCTGCCTTTTCATTTTCGGAGACTCTTTGGCTAGTACTGGATATTTAAACATGCAATCAACTTGAACCAATACTAATCATAAAAATGCTATTATTGCAAAGCTAAACCACTGTTGAATTCCTTAATCACAGAACCAATGAGTACGTGTAAAGTGTGAATCTTTGGGCTTTCGCCACGTTTCAAACTTGCATCTACAATATGCTGCGTCATCCATTCCCGATGGAGCCAATCCTTTTCTTCACAAGACAAACCGACACAGGAACCGGGCGTTTTTCACCACCGCATGGCACGTGCCTGACACGTGTCAATCCCAGCAGGACACGTGTAGATTATACAGTTACCGCCACAGTCTATAAAGTGCATGCAGATTCTCTCGTCAAGCTCACCAAACAGAGTCATCACAGGTCAAAAGAAGTATCAAGCAAAAACTACGTTACTAGCAAGTTCCTGAAAGCAAAATGTCTCACGAGCAGTCATACTACAAAGCTGGTGAAGCTAAAGGCCGAGCTGAGGTAACCCTCTTCGATTAAAACACAAAAGATTGTTGCTTGATTCATTATTATGGAATTGATTGATTTTAACAGTCTTGATATTGTTGTTTTGCAGGAGAAGACAGGTAGGGTGACAGACAGCATGAAGGAGACGGCCAGAGAAGCCAAAGACAAGACTTACGAGGGTGGCCAACTAGCCAAGGAGAAGACTTCTGGGGCAGGTGAGGCAACAAAGGAGAAAGCACATGAAGGGAAAGAGAAGACAAAGGGAGTTTTCCAGCAGACTGGAGAGAAGGTAAAAGACATGGCAGAAGGTGCTGCTGATGCCGTCAAACATACCTTGGGAATGGGTGGTCAGCAGCGGCCGGCTGGCGAGGATGATGTTGAAGGCCCAGTTTATCAGGAAGACACCGCCACCTATAAGGAGACAAAGTAGAGAAGTAGTGTGGTAATTAAGAATGTAATGGTGCAGTTTCTGATTTAGGACGGTCTTAGTTTGTTTATGTTGTCTGCAATATGGGTTTTCTTCCATGCTTTCAAATTTCAGGCAGGATATAGAGTTGATCCTGCTTGGCAATAAAAGCTTTGTAATGCTTATGGAATTGGTAAGTTGTTTACTTACTTTAAAACTAAAATCACAGTTGGAGTTCATCGAAAATCCAATATTGGCCCATTGAAATCTCTAAACAAATTGAAATCAGTAAACACCAATGCCACCTCCATCAGATTTGCGTTTTTCCACTCAAATCAGTAAACATCAATTAAAATTAGTAAGTAAAAGTTCTTAAACAAATTGAAATTAGTCAACACAAACCCGTAAACCGTCAAAGAGATAAGAAGAAGAAACTCGCTCTCCATGTTCTCCCTCTCACGCTCGCCTCCCTCTCATCACTTCATTCTTCTCTTTTTCTTCTTCGTTGCATCTTTTTCTTTGAATCATGAAATCAATGGATGGCAAAGTTTTCTCTTTCTATGATTGAGGAATCGAAATATGAAGAGAGAGAGAGAGAGAGACCGAGAGATCAAAATTTGCAGGGAGAGAAAGAGATGGAAATCGGAAACTAAAATTCAAATGGGAATCTAACAAAATTAAAATTGAAACGCAGAATGTTACGATTTTTGGAAGATTTGTTAGTGGTGGTGGGTGGAGCAAGAGAAAGACGAGAATAGAGGTAGACTGGTTTGGGTGAGAGTAGTTTGGCTAGGGTAAATAGTTTGGTTTAAGCAAATTTTGCCATTTCAGATCAGCCTGTAGAATTTTGTGGTATACTTCATTGGTTTCAGGAGAACGCACACAATTAGTGCCATGTCAGCCGTTTTGGAAGTCGTTTTGGCAAACTACAATTATTCTAGCTAGCTTTAACCTTGTAAAAGGACTTGTCATTTTAGCTGGTTCGAGTTTCAGTTAACAAAAGGGCACAATGAAGAATGTAGAATCCACTCTATAGATGCAAAATTGCATTCTATAGTCTATGGTGTTCTTTCCAGCATATACTAAACTAATTCTGACAGGATTTCTTTTCCAAACTAAAAGTACAATTCAGAAAATGACCGACCAGAAAAAAAGGTGAACAAATGCGGCTATGAACTAATTCTCTCGTGCAGGAAAAAACAAAAGAACTAATTCTCTCGTGGTTTATCCCGGGTTCTCGGCACCGTGACAAAAATGCATATGACATGCATCATGAATGCGTAAACCACGTCGTCCTCTCACCGAGGTAATCGTCAACCCCATACTTACCTCCATGTATGCCTGAATGAGCTGAAATGATGGTCAAGCACTTGCTCTATATAAAAGCAAGCTTGAACTTTGGACTACTCGTTCATGTCATCCATTTCTTCAAAATCGCCAAGTCTATCATCTTGATCATCATCAGATTCTTCCTCTTTGATTTCTTCATCGGTGTCCACGGCGTTGGTATCCATGGCGTCTTCAGATTCCTCCTCTTCATCACTATCATCTTTGTCTTCATATATTAACGGCCTTACTATATCGTCGTCATCATCAATCACCTGCTATGAGAAAAAAAAGAGGAAAGAATTCATGACTTATTGCAGCACTTTGCTTTGATGATATTCCAAACTTTTGTTCAGAAACATACCCCTGCATACAAGACATCTAAGCAACTTGATAGTTGAAGGGTTGTCTGGAAAGTTGAGACCCGGGACTCTATCAGCTGAAAAACAATGAAAATACCTTCAAAACACGAAATTTAATATGCTGACATAAACAACCCCTCTTGCAATGATCATACTTCAGTCGGTGCATTACGGTTCATATAGTCAATTTCATCTAGTGAAAAACGCTACGCAAAACTTCAATTAGGTTAAGTTTCTTCTTCATCACCTGATACAATGAGTTCAAGGAAAGTAAAGATGATCCCTGAGACATTAATCCACTTGCGTGCTGCAGAAGCAAACTTCTTAGCCATGGAAGAGCACATGCCAAAATAGCACCTCTGCAACAAATGCATAATACACAAAAATGTCAGTGAGATTTGACAAGTGATGAAACACAAAACATCTCATTTTGAAAGAACTCTTGAGGTTTAAATCTGAAGAAATTGGCTCATTGTAGTCTAACTCAATGTAATCTATTCTTTACCTTGACTGTATTATGGATACAAGAGAGTGCAGAAGCTTGAGAACATCTGATGGATTAAGCAATGCAATTGAATTTGAAATCACCTGGAACAGAAGATTCTGTATTAATAAAAACAACGAATTCAAATCATTAACATTAACATTTATCCCTTTTTTTAGATGTTAATACAAAAAAATTCAGCTAATTCAACAGAAAAAGAAGCTTTCACAGAGATGGCCTGATTTAAAACTTTCACCTTTTTTTTGTTAAATTCTTAAGGTCTTGAAACAATTGACACATGAGATGTGATAATTTACACATTCAGGGAAAATCATATCATTTGCTGTAATTCAGATAAAAAAAAAAATCATTTGCTATAATTGAAAAGCAGAAACCTTCTCATCTTGGGTATATAAGCAATCTAACAAAAGAGCGCGATCATCAGCATGAAGTGCTTGCTTCAACAAAATGTCAACTGAGTCTGCACTTGGAGGTTTTGCTTGAGGAGAAGATTCTTTTTTCTCTTGGTTTTTAGATTTATCATTATCTTGTAGGTGCAAACTTGAAAGTTTCTCACCCATGGTTGGCTCATTCACATCATCTTCAATAAGAACTCCATCCATGGCTTCACCATGATCTGTGTCAAGCATTGCCACTGAATAATTTCAAGCACATATAGAACATCTCTAACATTTTATTTAAGTCTTTGCAAATACCAAGAAGTGAACCCAAAAATACAAAATAGCCAGAAATCTTGATCTTTTAGAAGCAATAAATTCTCTTAGGGACCAGAAGTAACTAGAGTCAGTGTTTAGCTACAATCAGAGAAAAGGAGAGAAATCCTATG
>CAODLS010483772.1:0-18764 GCA_948243855.1 Flueggea neowawraea | reverse complement strand
GTAAAATAAATTTTTGAGAGAGTGAGAGTGTTGAAGAGATTGATAGAGAAGAAATAGTGTAAAATTAGTAGGAATATGGTGGGAGTATATATAGAGTTGAAAAAAAAAAGGAAGAACAGGTGGTTCCAACGGTTTAGTGGCGGTTCGAACTGCTGGTTGAACCGGTGGTTCAACGGTTTCTTGAAGAGTAGAACCGGAATTTAAACCATAACTCTCCAGTTTTGATCTGCCGATTCTGATTCCAAATCGGTTCTAGTTTTAACGGTCCGATTTCGGTTCGATTTATCGGTTCTGGTTCAAATTTTACATGTCTACACTTGAGTGACTGTGAGAAAAATTAATGACCTTGGGTTGGGGTTAGGGTTGTAAAATTTCGGCGTTACATTAACGCTTGGTTCGGCTCGATCGCTAGGTTTGAAATTTCAAAAACCACAAACCCGAACCGAACCCTCCATCCGGCCAGCTATAACCTTTACTATAAATACCCTATCTAAATACATACCCAAACCCAACCATTTCTAAACCTAGCCGCTGCCGCTTTAACTCAACCTCCCCCTCTCAACTTCTCTTTTTCGTCTCGACGGAAACCGTACCCTCCTTCACTCTCACTTCGTCTTCCTCAAATTTCTCGACTAGACTAAGCCGCCACTCTCTTCCTCACTTCGTCCATCGTAACACAACTCTTCATGCTCTTCTTCACTTCGTCCTCTTCACACAACTTTCAGAAACTTTAAACATTTAATCTAAGGCTGCTTACTGAGTGGTTTCGGTTTCTCTCATCGTCTCGGGTGAGTGGGTTTGTAATTTTTGTGTCTATTGATTGTTTTATTGTTGTTTACTGAGTGGTTTTTAATTTCAGAAACCCCAATTTTTATTGAATGTTTTCTTGTAGCAAATCTTAGGGATTGGCTGCTTTTATTGGATTCTTGAAATTGTTGCTTGGTTCTTGGTGATTACAATGTAAGCTGATTATTTATGATCGTTGTGATTATTCTGCCATTGTGATTTGATGCTTATTGGGAGTTCCTTGGCTTTTGAATATTTGATTTATTTTTGCTGAGTTGCTGTGATTATTAATTTTTTTGCCAATGGTTAGGGATATATTTTGTTGGTTCGTTGTTTATTAAGTTTGCTGTCGTTAATTCCTAACGGTTGCCAACTTCCCCCGGCTACCCTTTTTTGCAGGCAAAAAAATTCCTAACGGTTTGTTAAATTTATTTGTTATCGGTTTGATTTGGCGGTTTGGGCAAATGACCGACCAACCGAACCGTAATCACCCCTTCCAATACGTACCCCAACACATCACCGACTTTTCTCTTCTTCTATATAAGTCGGAAACATCAAGGGCCTCCCTACTGTGAATAAAATTCTTCGTTTTTAACGAATCAAACTTAGGGTTTTCATCTGCCCGTTCTTTTATGTGGTGAAGAAGGGTTTTCAACTACATGATTCAAAGCTGTTCTTCAGATAATTATTTGCTTCTTCTTCTTCCTCTAGTTCCAATATATAATTGCGCCTTGCTTTGTTACCTTGAATTTCAAATTTTCTTTTGTAAGTTTATTTGTTTTTGACGCAACAAAACTAGGGTTTTCATCTACTCTGTGTTTTGGTCAAGAAGGGTTTTTATCTACTTGATTTAAAGCTGTTCTTCTCTTTTTCTTATTTGTGTTCGCTTTTCTTTTTCTTCCCCTAGTTCCAATGCATAACTATCCTGCCTTTTTACCTTAGATTCTAATTTCATCTTGAAGGTTTAGTCGTTTTTAACCCAACAAAATTAGGGTTTTCATCTACTTGATTCAAGCTTCTTCTCCTCCTTTTTGCAAAATGTTCTGATCCAAATCTCGGTTTTGTTTTAACTGAGCGGATGTTCAAAAGTAGGGGTTCTGTCTCTATATTTTGAGTCGATCGATCAAAGGTAAGGTTTTTTTATCTCTCTGATTCGAGTTGCGGTCTCTATCTTTGCTCCTTTTGCCCCTAAGATTGACTTAATGGGCAAAGTAGTGCTTGATGCACTACAATATGGAAGGGAAGCTAGATGAACCCATATTGTTCATGAACTGATTATGAGAGAAAGATAGCGCCCTCTCGTCTGGTGCCTAAGATTATAACGGACCAAAACCAGCTTTTTTATCTTCCACTTTGATCGATTGTTCAAAATTTTTGAGATTTCTAATTTGAATTTCCATTGTTGACTTCATTTTTTCCCCTCTAAAGTGCGGTATTCTGAGTATAGCTTCATAGCCTTGTAACCTTCACTTAATGGGCTATACAGTGCTTGAAGCACTACAATATGGAAGGGAAGCTAGATGATCCATGTTGCTCATGAAATGATTATGAGGCAAAGAAAGTGCCTTCTCGTCTGCTGCCTAAGATTCTGAACAGATCAAAACCAGGGTTTTTATCCTTGTACTTTGATCGGCCCTTCATGAACTGATTATGAGACAAAGATAGTGCCTTCGGATTTGGTGCCTAACATTCTGAATTGATCAAAATCAAGGGTTTTTTTCCTTACTAAATGGGCAATACAGTGCTTGAGTACTACAATGTGGAAGGGAAGCTAGATGATCCATGTTGTTCATGAACTGATTATGAGACAAAGATGGTGCCTTCTCGTCTAGTGCCTAAGATTCCGAACAGATCAAAACCAGGGTTCTTGTCCTTTTACTTTGATCGACCCTTCATGAACTGATTATAAGACAAAGATAGTGCCTTCTGATTTGGTGCCTAAGATTCTGAATTGATCAAAATTGAGATTTTTTCCTTATTTTGATAGCCCTGTAACCTTGACTAAATGGGCAATACAGTGCTTGAGTACTACAATGTGGAAGGGAACCTAGATTATCCATGTTGTTCATGAACTGATTATGAGACAAAGACGGTGCCTTCTCGTCTGGTGCCGGAATATCCTTGTGCTCTGATCGACCCTTCATGAACTGATTATTAGAAGCGCCTTCTGATTTGGTGCCTAAGATTCTGAACTTATCAAAATCAAGGTGTTTTTTCCTTATTTTGATAGCCCCTGTAACCTTGACTTAATGGGTAATACAGTGTTTGACGCACTGCAATATACAAGGGAAGCTAGATGATACATGTTGGTCATGAACTGATTATGAGACAAAGATGGTGCCTTCTCGTCTGGTGCCTAAGATTCTGAACAGATCAAAACAAGGGTTTATATCCTTGTCCTTTGATATGCCCTTCATGAACTGATTATGAGACAAAAGATAGTGCCTTCTGATCTGGTGCCTAAGATTCTGAGCTTGATCAAAATCAAGGGTTTTTCCCCTTATTTTGATAGCCCTGTAACCTTGACTTAATGGGCAATGCAGTGCTTGACGCACTACGATATGGAAGGGAAGTTAGATGATCCGTGTTGTTCATGAACTGATTATGACAGAAAGATAGTGCCTTCTCGTCTGGTGCCTAAGATTCTGAACTGATCATAATCAAGGTTTTTTTCCTTATTTTGATAGCCCTGTAACCTTGACTAAATGGGCAATACAGTGCTTGACGCACTACAATATGGAAGGGAAGCTAGATGATCCATGTTCATGAACTGATTATGAGATAAAGATAGTTGCTTTCTTGTCTGGTGCCTAAGATTCTGAACAGACCAAAACTAGGGTTTTTATCCTTGTGCTTTGATCGACCCTTCATGAACTGATTATGAGAAGTGCCTTCTGATTTGGTGCCTATGATTCTGAACTTATCAAAATTAAGGCTATTTTCCTTATTTTGATAGCCCCTGTAACCTTGACTTAAGGGGGAATACAGTGCTTGATGTACTACAATATGGAAGAGAAGCTAGATGAACTGATTATGAGACAAAAATAGTGCCTATGATTCTGAACAGATCAAAACCAGGGTTTTTATCCTTGTGCTTTGATCGACACTTCATGAACTGATTATGAGAAGTGCCTTCTGATTTGGTGCCAAAGATTCTTAACTTGATCAAAATCAAGGTTTTTTTCTTTATTTTGATAGCCCTGTAACCTTGACTTAATGGGCAATGCAGTGCTTGACGCACTACAATATGGAAGAGAACCTAGATGATCCATGTTTTTCATGAACTGATTATGAGACAAAGATGTTGCATTCTTGTCTGGTGCCTAAGATTCTGAACCTTTGAACGACTCTTCATGAACTGATTATGAGACAAAGATAGTGCCTTCTGATTTGGTGCCTAAGATTCTGAACTGATCAAAATTAAAGTTTTTTTTCCTTATTTTGATAGCCCTGTAACCTTGACTTAATGGGCAATGCAGTGCTTGACACACTACAATATGGAAGAGAACCTAGATGATCCATGTTTTTCATGAATTGATTATGAGACAAAGATGTTGCCTTCTTGTCTGGTGCCTAAGATTCTGAACCTTTGAATGACTCTTCATGAACCGATTATGAGACAAAGATAGTGCCTTCTGATTTGGTGCCTAAGATTCTGAACTGATCAAAATCAAGGTTTTTTTTCCCCTTATTTTGATAGCACTGTAACCTTGACTAAATGAGCAATACAGTGCTTGACGCAATACAATACTGAAGGGAAGCTAGATGATCCATGTTGTTCATGAACCGATTGTGAGATAGTGTCATCTCGTCTGATGCCTAAGATTCTGAACAGATGTACTTTGATTGACCCTTAATGAACTGATTATGAGACGAAGATAGTACCTTCTCATATGGTGCCTAAGATTCAGAACTGTTCAAATTTAAGGTTTTTTCTTATTTTGATATCCTTGTAACCTTCACTTAATTGGGCAATACAGAGGGCTTGATGCACTACAATATGGAAGGGAAGTTAGATGATCCATGTTGTTCATGATTATGAGATGAAGATAGTGCCTTCTCGTCTGATGCCTGAGATTCTGGACAGGTCAAAACCAGGGTTTTTATCCTTGTACTTTGATCGAACCTTTGTGAACTGATTATGAGACAAAGATATTGCCTTCTCGTGCTTGGTGCACTACAATATGGGAAGGAAGCTAGTTGATCCATGTTGTTCATGAACTGATTATGAGACAAAGATGGTGCCTTCTCGTCTGGTGCCTAAGATTTTGAACAGTTCAGAACCAGGATTTTTATCCTTGTATTGATTGATCGATCATTCAAATTTTTAAGATTTCTAATTTGAATGCGTTATTTTTTTCCTCTAATGTGCAGTATTTAGAGTATAATTTGATAGCCTATAAGCTTGACTTTATGGGCAATACTGTGCTTGAAGCCCTACAATATGGAAGGGACCTAGATGATCCATATTGTTCATGAACTGATTATGAGAAAAATAGTGCCATTGTTCAAAATTTTAAGATTTCTGGTGCCTGCTATGCATGATGATTATGCAGAGATTTACTCTCTTTTGTCCCTCTCTTGATGCCTTATCATGTGATAAAGATGGGCTTGTTGTTTGATGGCCTACACTAGTGCCGAATGCTCAAGCTGACCTGACAAATTCTTATTTGTGTAGCCTATAACACATCTAAGCGCAAACTTTCATCGGTAAGTGGCTCAACCAGATTTGGTTTGTCTTTTTTGTATGATGATCAATGAGGAAGTTGTTCTCTCTCAGGTCCCTATGTCCCTCTCCTCTCAGTTGTTGCCTCTTTATTCTAGTTAACTGTTGCCTTCCTATTCTGAAGGTAGAAAAGAAAATTCATTGGTTGTTTAATTGGCTATACTAGTGCTCGATGGGCAAGGAAACTGAGATAAATTGGTATTTGTACTGCCAATTGGACAACTCAGCTATTGAAGTTGCTAGACCAAATTGTGGGTACTTCCTTGTTTGTCATATGCCTGTTTTATATGCTGATTATGTAGAGATTTGATCTCTCTCTTAACCTTTTTCTCAATCCTTATTATGAGAGAGAAATAGTGCCTCCTTGTTTGATATGCTACGCCAGTGCCGAACATCAGAACATACATGATACATTTTTATTTGCGCAGCTTACTACAAAACTATACCCAAGAATCCGACCCTATCTTTTGTTGCTAAGTTGCTCAAACAAATTCTCTCAGTTTCTCATCTGCCTAGGTTGATTAATAAGATAATTGTTCTATCTGGTCCCTATGACCCTCTTGCTCAGTTGTTGCCTTTTATTATTGTCAATTATTGCCCTCTTATTCTGGAAACAGAAAAGAAAAGTTGGTGGTGGCATGTCGTTTAATGTATTTTACTAGTGCATAGTGCACTATATGGAAGAGAAACGAGTTAACTTGTTATTTGTGTATTGCCTATTATAGAACATGTTTAAAAAAGCCTTCTAGACAACAGAATTGGAAATTGAAAAGCAATTCTTTCTTTCCATGTCCCTCCCTCTCAAAAGTGGCCTTGTTATTTGGAAGCAAAAAGGTAGTGGCTTTTTACGGTTGATCAATAAGAGAATGCTTCTCTTTTTCTGGTTCCTGGGGCTCTTTGTGGTTTCCTCATTATTTTTGGAAAAAGGAATATAAGAGATGGTGGCTTATTTTTTAGTGGTGTCAATATGCTTAATGAATTGCAATGTGATGGTATTCGAGATACAACAAAGATTTATTTAAGTTGCTGAAAGAAATTGTAGTTGTTACCTATTTTTACTAATTCATATCTTATGTGGCTAGGTTCTGGCTGTTCATAGACAGATGAATAAGAGGATTATTCTCAGTTCTCTTTCTTTGGTCTCTCTTAATTTTTTGTGCAGGCTATTACACAGCTAAGACCTATCGTTTGTTGCCAATTGCTCAAGCAATTTGTTTTTGGTGTTTCATCTGCCTGTTTGTATTCTGATCGTTTCTCTGGTCCCTATGCCCCCCTTACTCTAAATGGTTGCTTTGATCAATTGTTGCCATACTAGTAAACAATGCACTTCATTGGGGAAGGGAACCGAGATTAGCTGGTGGTTGTGTATAGCCTCTGAAACAAGAGAGCTCTATGTAAGTTGCTAAATGAAATTGTGGATGACTGGATGCTACTTTGGTTTTTTATGGGCCTGTTTTATTCGCTGGTTATACAGAGACTTGTTCTCTTTCTCTTGTCTCTCCCCTGACGCCTTGTTGTGAGACTGGTTTGTTATTTGATGGCCTAAGCTAGTGCCTAATGCTTAAACAGACCAATTACACGGTTAAGTCCTATCTTTTTTGGCTAAGTTGCTGATTGGAATTTTCTCCTCTCTGCTGTTGCCTTTTTTTGGGTTAATTCTTGCCATTTTATTCTGGAGTAAGGAGAAAAAAATTGTTGATGGCTCGTTGTTTAGTGGGCTTTTCTTGCGTTTAATGCTGTCAGATAAGTGGTATTTCCGTGTTGTCTATTAAACAACAAAGTTGCTGAAACAAATTGTGGTACCTGGTCTGTCATGTGCTTGTTTTATATGCTCTGATTAAGTAGAGATCTTCTCTCTCTTGTATCTCCCTTGCCTTATTATGAGATGAAGAAAGTGGCTTGTTCGATAGGTTATTCCCATGAACTGATTATAAGACAAAGAGAGAGCCTTCTTGTCTGGTGCCTAGGATTTTGAACAGATCAAAAAGAGGGTGTTTTTATCCTTGTACTTTGTTTGATTGTTCAAAATTTTGAGATTCCTAATTTGAAATTCTGATGTTTGCATTTTTTTTTGGTTTAACGTGCAGTATTCAAAGTATAACTTGATTGCCCTGTAACCATGACTTTATGGGCAATACAGTGATTGAGGCACTACAATATGGAAGGGAAGCTAGTCTAGCTAGATGATCCATATTGTTCATGAACTGATTATGAGACAAAGGTGCTTAAGATTTTAAAGAGATCAAAAGTAGGGTTTTTATCGTAGTACTTTTAGCCATTGTTCAAAATTTTAAGATTTGTGGTGCCTGTTATGTATGTTGATTATGCAGAGATTTACTCTCTTTTGTCGCTTGCCTGATGCCTTATTATATGACAAAGATGGGCATGTTGTTTGATGACCTACACTAGTGCCGAATGCTCTATCTGACCTGACAAATTCTTATTTGTGTAGCCTGTAACACATCTAAGTGCAAGCTTTCATCAGTAAGTTGCTCAAGCAGAGTTTGATTGTCTTTTTGTATGCTGATCAATGAGAAAGTTGTTCTTTCTCTGGTCCCTTTGTCCCTCTCCTCTTGGTTGTTGCCTCTTTATTCTAGTTAACTGTTGCCTTCTTATTCTGGAAGTAGAAAAGAAAATTTATTAGTTCTTTAATCGGCTATCCTAGTGCTCGATGGAGAAGGAAACTGAGATAGGTTGGTATTTGTTCTGCCAGTTAGACAACAGAGTTATTCAAGTTGCTAAACCAAATTGTGGTTACTTCCTTGTTTGTCACGTGGCTGTTTTATATGCTGACTATGTGGAGATTTAATCTCTCTTAACCCTTTTCTCAACCTTATTATGAGACAGAAATAGTGCCTCGTTGTCTGTTATGCTACACTAGTGCCTAACACTAAAATATACATGATAAATTTTTATTTGTGTAGCTTAATACAAAATTAAGCCTGACCCTACTCCTCGCTAAGTTGCTCAAGCAAATTCTTTTAGTTTATCATCTGCCTAGGTTGATTACTAAGAGAACTGTTCTCTCTGGTCCTTATGTGCCTCTTGTATCGGTTGTTGCCTTTTTATTATGGTCAATTATTGCCCTTTTATTCTGGAAACAGAAGAAAAATTGTTGGTGGCATGTTGTTTAATATGTTATACTAGTTCATAAACAACAGGTCTTAAAAAAAAAGCCTGCTAGAAAAAGGAACTGGAAACTGAAAATCAGATTTTTTTTTCCATGTCCCTTCCTCTCAATAGTGGCTTTTTACGGTTGATCAGAATAGTGGCATTATTATTCTGATGCCATATTAGAAAAGATAATGGTCTTATTATTATGGGATATATAATATATTGGTGCCTAATTCTCATCTGGTAGCCTATTATTCTACTAAATCATATCTTCTGTGGCTAAGTTGCTCAATCAAATTGTTGCGGATTTTTTTATCTGCCTGTTAATAGGCAAATGAACAGAGGATTATTCTTAGTTCTCTGTCTCTGGTCCCTCACTCCCTCTCTCAAGTGTTGCCTTGTTATTATGGAAATAAAAAGGGAAGACTATTAGTTGCTTGTGCTTTTGGCTTTACAATATTGGAGGGGAAAGAAGATAAATGTGTCTTTGTTTTCGTATGTGCAAGTTCAAAGTGAAAGTCTGATAGCCCAGCAACCCCGACTTTATGTTTTGATGGGCAATATAGTGCTTGAAACACAACAATTTGGAAGGTAACCATGATAAAAATCTATTTTCTTTCGATTGTGCCTTCCCTAATCATGAGATAAAATTAGCCGCTTCTTGTTCAATGGTCTACACTGGCGGTTAATGCATATATTGTGGGAAGAAACTTGGATAAGATGTATTTATGTATTAAACTATTTGATGATGAAGCTCTTTCTATGTTGCTGAAAGAAATTGTTAGTGTTCATGTGCGTGCTTTTTAGGCTGATTATGCTCTCTCTCTTGTCGCTCCCGTAATACCTTGTTATGAGACAAAGACAGTGGCTTTTTTTTTTGTTAGGCCACACGCCTAATGCTCGAACAGACCTGACAATTATTTATTTGTGTAACCTATTACACAGCTAAGGCCCATCTTTTGTTGCTAAGTTTCTCAAGCAATTTGTCATTGGTTTTTCCTCTGCCTGTTTGGAGGCTGATCGTTTCGCTGTTCCCTATGTGCCTCTCCTCTCAGTTCTTGTCTCTTTATTCTTGTCAATTATTTTCAACTTATTCTGGAAATAGAACTCCATCTAAGTTGCTGAAGTAAATCGTGGGTGTTTCCTGATTTTTCCATGTGACAAGCTGATCTTTATAGGTGGAATCA
Organism: Flueggea neowawraea; assembly: GCA_948243855.1. NCBI lineage: Eukaryota > Viridiplantae > Streptophyta > Magnoliopsida > Malpighiales > Phyllanthaceae > Flueggea > Flueggea neowawraea. The sequence continues at coordinate 8,951 of CAODLS010483772.1, read as the reverse complement.
TGAAGAGACTTGTTCTATTTTTCTCTTCACTTGCTCTTAAGGCCGCATTATTAAACAAAGGCAATGGCTTGTTTGATTAGTTGTGCTAGTGCCTCACTGTCAAATGGAAATGATAAATTTGTATTGTCTTGGATGCTCAAGCATGTTATTTTAGGCTAATATAAGAGATTTTCTCTCTTCCTCTGGTCCGTCTCCCATCTGATGTCCCACTACTCTAAATTGTTGCCTTTGATCAATTGCTGCCTTCTTGTTTTAGAAAAAGAAAAAGCAAAACGGTGTTGGTGCCCTCTTCAGTGGGTTATCCTTGTGCCTAATGCACCAATATATGGAACAATGCCGAGATAAATATGTATTTCTTTCTCTCATTCAGATATCAAAACTATATCAATAGTAGCTAAGTTGCTTAAACAAATTGATGGTGCTACTTTGTTTTTGGATAGGCTGTTTTATAGATTGGTCAATAAGAGATCTAGTCTTTCTGATGTCCCTGCCCTTCTCAATAGTTACATTTTATTTTGAAAACAGAAAAAGACGAGTGGATTGTTGCTTCAATGGGCTATACTAGTACTAGTGCTAGAGGTGCTACAATGTCAAAGAGAGCAACAAGCTCTAAGTTGCTAACTCTCAAATGGAGACAAGTTGGTATTTATGTATAGCCTATTAGACAACAAATTCTAAGTTTCTGAAACAAGTTGGTGTTGCCTGGTTTGTCATGTGCTTGTTTTATAAACTGATTATGCAAATATTCCTTCTCTATCTCTCATCCCTCCCTTGATGCCTTATCATTTTACAAAGATACCACTAATGCTTGAATAGACTGGATAAATTCTTCTCTTTTTTTTGTAGCCTATTATTACAATTTGAAGTTCTATCTATTAACTATAAGAGAATCATTGTTTCTCCTATCCTTATGTCCCTGTCCTCTGGGTTGCCTTTTTATTCTGCAAATAGAAATGAAAAGTTGTTGGCTGCTTCTTGTTGAATGGGCTATACAAGTGTGTAGCGCACTAGAATGGGTATGAGAACCGAGTGTATAGCCTATTTAAATAACAAAGTTCTATCTAAGTGGATGAAAATGTTGCCTAATTTCATGTGCCTATTTTATGTTCTAATTATGTAGAGATTTGTTCACTTCCTCTTCTCTCCCTCGATGCCTTGTTTTTTAATAAGGATGGTTGCTTCTTGTTTGGCTATACTAATGTCTGAAGTTCAAAAAGACCTGATAAATTCTATTCGTTAAGCGTAAGTCTGTTACACATCAAAGCCTCATTTATTGCTGCTAATTTGCTTCGGCAATTTTTTTTCCGTCTTTGTCTGCTAACATACAACTTAATAAGAAAATTCTTCTTTCTCTAGTCCGTATGTCCCTCTCCTTTCGATTGTTGCCTTGCTATTCTGTTTAGTTGTCTTTTGATTCTTGAATTAGAAAAGAAAAATTATTATTGGCTTGTTTAATGGGTTATATTACTGCTTAATGCACTATAATGGTTCCTATAATGGGGAATAGGAATCAAGACAAGTTGGTATTTATGTATACCTTGCTAGACAACAAAGCTCTAATTAGCTGAAACAAATTGTTGGTGTCAACTAGTTTGTCATATGCCTGTTTTATACACTGATTATGCTGAGATTTCTTCTCTACCTATGGTTCCTGGGTATATGCATTATTATTTTACAAAGGCTGTGGCTTGTTGTTTGATTGTCTACACTAGCTTCTAAGGCTTAGACCGGATAAATTCTTATTTGTGTAGCTATTACACAACCATGTCATTTAATGCTAATAGTTGATATATATGTATAGCGGCTTAATAGACAACAGAGCTCTAAGTTGTTGAAACAGTTGTTGGTCTTACGTGGTTTGTCATGTGCCTGTTTTATGCGTTGATTATGCCCTGTAATTCTTATTTGTGTATCGTGTTACGCAGCTAAGTCCTATCTTTCAACACTAAGAGAATCCTTCTCTCTACTATTCTTGTGTCTTGGTTGCCTTTTTATTTTTGTTAATGGTGGATCCTTGTTAAATGGGTTATACTAGTGTGCAATGCAATTGGGATGGGATTCCAGTGTGTAGCATATTAGATGATAGAGCTTTATCTTTATTGCTGAAACAAATTGTGAATGTCAGCTAAATTTTCCAAGCACATGTTTTATATTCTGATCACATAGAGATTTGTTCTCTTCTTGTCCCTTCCTTGATGCCTTTGTTATTTTACAAAGATAATGACTTCTTGTTTGATGAGCTATCCAGTACCTGAGGCTCAAAAAAGATCTGATTAATTCCTTTTAGTGTAGCCTGTTGCATAGCTAAGCGCTACGCTTGTTGCTGATTTGCTCAATCAAATTTTCGTTTTTTTATGTGCTTGTACACAGGTTGCTATATAAGAAAAATCATTTGTCTCTGATCCCTATGCCCCTCTTTCTCAGTTCTTGTATTCTGTCGAATTGTTGCCTGCTGATTCATGAATTTGAAAAGAAAAATTATTGTTGGCTTCTTGTTAAATGCTATACTGGTGCCAATGCACCATTTTGGAGTACTATTTAAACACAGCTCTACGTTGCTGAAACAAATTATTGGTGTTACGTGGTTTATCATGTGTCTTTTTTCATACACTGGTTATGCGGAGATTTCTTCTCTCTCTATGGTCCCTCCCTTGATGCCCTTAATATTTTACAATCGTCCGTTCCCCTATTCTTATGTCCTCCACTCGGTTTCTTTTTTGTTAATAGACTTCTTATTCTGGAAATAGAAATGAACAATTGCTGGTGACTTCTTGTTAATTGATCTCCATTAGTGTGTGATGCACTAGAAAGTAGAATTCAGACGGAACTGTAAAATCTCGTGAATTTTGATTAACTATTTTGGTAAATTTCCTATTTCATTTTGAATTTAATTTTTTGATGTTTGAAGGGTTAATTTTGAATTTTAAATGTTATTTGGGTGATTCGTGAAGTTTTGTGGGATTTGGAAGTGATTTGGGGTTGATAAATTAAGTGAGATTGGTTGAAATTAGAAGAATAAATTCGAAGGAAAAAAAGAAGCTATAAACGTGCTACAGGTTGTATCCTTCTTTATGTGTTTTGATCAAGCTGCGAGTCGTTTAAGCTACCTGTTGTCTGCATAAGAAGGCTGTCGTTTGCATGCGTGTTGGGTTGAAGTGTAAAATGGCACCGTTTTTGCTTACCCTTTTAAAACGCATTCACCGTTCATTCAGTCACGCGCTTCTTCTTTCTTTGTTCTTTCACTTCCACAGGCCTTTAAACTCGATTTCCTTCCATCTCTTCGCCTCACTCATTTCTTTCTTGTTCTTTCCTTCAATCAAGGTAAGAATTTGAATTAAAGTCGACCATTTTCTTCAATTCTTCTTGTTATTTCATTTGGGTTTGTTGAATTAAATGAATACGGTGGGAGTTAAACTTCGAATTTCAACCAGTTTTCGACGGATTGGAGCTCGTTCTTTGTTAGATTTTGATGGATTTGAGCTAGGAAAACATGAATATAAGTTGTAAATGATGATTTAATGATTATTTTGTTTATGGTTGATTTTGATCTGAATTTTTGAAAGGACGAATTGGATATTTTGCTATTGTTTTGATGAAACTGATAGTGAATTCAAGTTCCTGATGTGATTTTGAGTTGAGTGGAATGGCTATAAATGTTGGTTTTCACTCGGTTCGAGATTTATGACATTTTATAATATAATTTTTTGCCGTGGAGAATAAAGTATAATTTTTTCATTGATTCTGAATAAATTGAGGATTAAACTTGATATTTTGCACACTTAGTTGGAATTGTAATTTTTGATAAATGGGAGTACATTTGTAAATTTTAGACATTAGAGTTTAGAATTGTAATTTTAAGAAATTTGAGTTTAGACTTGTAATTTTAATAAAATTGGGGATTTATTTATAATTTAGAATGTTTTGAGGATTAATTTATAAGTTTTGAGAAGTTGGGAGACTAATTTATAATTTTTGAAGTCTTGGAGACCAAAGTGTAATTTTACGAGAGTTTAGGATTTCAACTGTAATTTTACATAGACTCTGTTTTTCGAGACGAGAGCGATAGATTTTTAATCGAAATAGGATTTTTAGCATAGTCGAGGGTTTTGGGTTTACATCTGCATTTCATACATTTTCGGTATTGCAATAGGACCAGTACCACATTTTAACATATATATGATTTTATTTGTTTCAACATCTTATTTGTACCACCAAAACCAGCCATCGACTAGTAGTGCTTAACTGATCCTCTTTCTTCTATACATCGAAGTAAGTGAAATGACAGTTTTAGACACATATGCTGTCTTTTAAATATTATATTTTTTGATGTGTTTGGATATTTATTTGTAATCTGAATTATTAACAGTTTGGTTAATTTAAAATTCAGTTCATATGATAATTTTGGAATGAGAATTCGGTAATTTTGTAAAATATTTGTCTGCTCGTCTATTATGGGTTTTAAACATTTTATATATTCTAATATGAGACGCCTAATTACGAGATACTTAATATTTGGTATATCACTGCTCTGAGAAGGTCCCAATTACCAGGATAAAATGGTGACTGTGTGTCTAGCTAAATATACATATATTTCTATTCGGTGGCTTAGTCTGTAATATTTTGTTTGTTCTGGTCTCATTATTTGATTCTATTATATACATATATTTATTTTTGATATAAATATATTGTCTGATTGTTTGATTGCAGAAGGTTTTCCAAATGAATTTCTAAAATATTATTATATGTATACGGATATATACTATTAGTATCTGATTATATACCTGCGTATGGTATTTTTTGAAATGTTTTAAAACGGATTATATGATGCATGCATGAAACGGTTTAAAGTGTCGTTTCCTCACAGAGATTTATTTCATCTCCTTTCGTAATATTTTTTAGGTTACTTAGTATTTGGTCATCTGATCTTCAGCACTCAGTGTGACATCTGATTTGACAGTAAGCGCCATTTTGTTTTGACCTAGTTTGTACGTTATGTTGGTTGCTCCACATCGAGTTTCTATGGATTATGTTTGTATTTGAATATTTTGATTAGTAAAATTTATTTATAAATATTTTCTTTATATGTTAATTTATAATTATGTTTTATTATTAAAAAATATTATTTTGAAATTTTTATAAATGAATTTTTTTTATTTATTTTTGTTTAATTATGGTTTGGAATTAAGAATTTGGGTATAAGTTTTTTATTTTGAAGATTGTGCGAGATAGATCGGACTCATTTAGATGGTTCTTCTTATAGGACGGTCATGATCCGTTTTTGGATAACTGAGTGTATAGCCTATTAGATAACAGGGCTCTATCAAAGTTGCAAGTGCTCAAGCAGATTGTGACTGTTACCAATTTTTTCATGTGCCTGTTTTATGTTGTAGATATTTGTTCTCTTCCTTGTCTCCCTCCCCTGATGCATTATTGTTTTGTAAAGATATTGCTTCTTGTTTGATAATTTCAATTTATGCGCTAGTCTAGTGTCCGAGCTAAAAAAGGACTTATAAATTAAATTTGTGCAGCCTGTAACACAACTAAACCCTATTTCTTCTTGCTAATTTGCTCCAGAAAAATTCCTTGTCTTTTATTTGCTTATTACATACTGCTGAATAAGAAAACTCCTCCATCTCTCATCTCTGCGTCCCTCCTCTCAGTTATTGAATTTTCTATTCTGTCTAGTTGTTGCTTTCTGATTCGTGAATTTGAAAAGAAATATCATTGTTGGCTTCTTGTTTAGTAGGCTATACTAGTGCCTAATGCACCGCAATGGGGAAGTAGAACCGAGACAAGTTGTAGTTATGTATAGCTTATTGGACAATAATGCTCTAAATTTCCGAAACAAGTTGTTGCCGTTACGTGATTTGTCGCATCCTTGTTTCATGCACTGATTATGCACAGATTTCTTATATTATGGTCCCTCGCTTGATGCCTCAATATTTTACTTGATGCCTCAATATTTTACGAAGATAGTGGCTTCTTGTTTGATAGGCTACATTAGCTCCTAACTCTTAAACTGACCAAACAAAGTCCTATTTGTGTAGCTTATTAACATTGCTGAGTCCTAACTTTTAACGCCAAGGGAATTGTTCTTTTTCCTATTTTTATGTCCCTCTCCCCTCGGTTTCCTTTTGTTTTTGTTAATGGGTGCCTTCTTATTATGAAAATAGAAATGAAAAATTTGTTGTTGGTTTCTTGTTAAATGGGATAACTAGTGTGTGACGCATTAGAATTGTGACGGGTACCGAATGTATAGCCTGTTAGATATTAGACCTTTATATGAACTGCTGAAACAAATTGTAAATCATCTAATTTTTCATGTGCTTGTTTTGTTTTATTTTTTTTTTAAATTATGCAGAGATTTGTTCTCGTCTTCTAGTCATTCCTTGATGCCCTGTTATTTTACAAAGGTAATGGCTTTTTGTTTGGTGAGCTACCCTAGTGCTGAAGCTCAGAAAGACCTGGTAAGTTCTTTTTCGTGCAGCTTGTCACAAAACTAAGCCCTATTTCTTGTTGATAATTTGCTCGAATAATATTTTGCTGTTTTTAATATGCTTTTGTGTTTGTTGCTAAATGAGAAAATTCTTCTTTCTTTGGTCCCTATGTCCCTTTGCTCTCGGTTATTGCCTTTTTATACTATTGCGTAATGCACTATAATGGGGAACCAAACCGAGTCAACAATGATCTAATTCTTATCTTTCGTTGCTAAATAGCTTAATCAAACTGCCATCGGTTTTCATCTGTCAGTTTGTTAGCCTATTAATAAGATAATCGTTCTTTTTCCGATCTGTATGCTCATTTCCTCAATGTTGCTGCCTTTTTATTTCTATCAATTGTTGTATTCTTATTAGTTATTACAAAATGCACCATAATCAGGAAAAGGTAACCGAGATAAGCTGGTATTTGTGTAGAGCCTATTAAACAACAGAATTCTATGTAAGTTGCTAAAACAAATTGTCGATGTTACTTCATTTTATAGTGCCTGTTTTATGTGCTGGTTATATAGAGATCTGTTCACTTTTCCTTCTCTCTCCATTGACGCCTTGTTTTATGTGCTGGTTACACTAGTACCTAACCCTTAAACAGACCTATTACAAAGTCCTATCTTTTCTCACTAAATTAGTAAAATTTTTGCCGGTTTTCGTCTGTTTGTTTGGGGGCTAATCCCACTCCTCTCTGTTGTTGCCTTGTTATTTTGGTTAATTGTTGCCCTTCTATTTTGGAATTAGAGTAGAAAAATTGTTGATGGCTTCTTGTTTAGTAGGATATACTTGTGTAATTGTTACGACCTATAGTCGGGATCGTGACCGGCGTACGAGGTAGACCGTCTGTGGAAGCCCGGTCCATCCCGTAAAAGCCTATGTGATCAGACATACTACCCGACTTATCCAAATATTTACTTAAAACATTTATAAAAACGTTTATAAATGAAATAAAATCATATATATATAAATAAATATCAATAATATATGTATATATATACACACACACACACACACGTATACAGTATATCAAAATATCAGTGAAAATATAAATCACCAGATTAAACCTCAAAATACAAAAGTGAAGTCCAGTATCTCAACAGTAACCCAATGTGGAGCTCTATGATATAGTAAAGTAGAGTCCCGAACGATGACACTCACAATAGCAAAAAACGTCTCACTAGGTGGAGGTACATGTTAGATGTTGTACGTCCAAAAGATGTCACCTGCGAACAAAGGTATAACATGGACAACAGAAGAAAAAGGGGGTAAGATTCCCTAGTGAGAAAATAGCACGTCAGACTGTCTCATACGTGCCTCACAAAGACTGGTTTGGAATCTTTTTTCAAAATATCGCACACATGTAGATATCATATAATATACACACTATATACATAATACATTTGTTGGAAATCGTTTTACCAAAATGTTCGCATTCATATCATACAACTTGGATTCAAGCAATATATACATATACTTGTGATTTCATAGTACAGGACCATGTCAAAGAAATAGCAGTGTGGACTCCACCACTTGACTGCTCAATAATTGCATATATCTGGCTGGATATACGGTCACCCCAATCCCTGGTGACTAGGGCTATAAATATACAATGGTATACCAAAGACTACATACTCCGTAGTAGGATGTCTCCATATCAGTCTGATACATATATAATATTTCACATACAATCATGTAATATATTTTCCTTTATTCCAATCATTTACAAAATGCTCTTGTATATATATACCCATATATACTTTAGATTTTTCATATCAAAATGTTGGTTAATAATAATCATATACCCAGATTATTAATTAACCCAATAATTATTAGTCCATATTTCATATCAAGCTCAACATATCAAAAATAGCATACTTAATTTTTAAGACACAGTCTATGTGTCTGAAGCTGTTATTTCACTTACCTGGCATCCAAAGCCGTGGATTTAGTCAAATATCACTCGCGGGTGGCTGCTCCTGCTAGCAGGCACACCGAGCTGTACATATACAGACATAGCAAATATCAATATGTGGTATTGTGAAAGTACTGATGCATGGTATACAAATGTTGACCCTCAAGTCACTGAATATATACGTCGGGAGTGAATCCATCATCCTCGACCCAAAATATACCATATACGTAAAATTACAGTTTGGTCCCCGACTAGTGAAAAATTGTCTTAGTCTCTGAGATTCGAAAAATTACAAAACAGTCCTCAATGACTGTTGGGGTTACTGATTGGACATTCATAAGTCAGAATTCTCAAATTTTAGCCTGAACTTTTATAAATTGCGAATTAGCCTAATTCTTCAAAATTACAAGTCTATACCTCAACCTTTCAAAATTTCAAATCTAGATTCCAAAGTTCAGAATTTACAAAACTAAAGAAAACTCTAATTTTATTCTTAAAAATACCTAACTTTTGATTCAACCGATGAATCTCCAAACCAATCATGTATTTCG